>NW_024121488.1:6350978-6422229 GCF_016745375.1 Pimephales promelas
AAAAATTTACCCATGTATAGCTAAACAACATCAGAAGGAACTATAAGTTATATTGTTATGGAAAAAGGGTCCTCAAAAGGTTTCAAACAATATAAACATGAAATGTAAATAAAAGAATCGATTAGTTAAAGCTAAATCATGCCAAAACATTATAGAAACTCTATAGTAACCATATGTGAACACTACCACACAAATACCGTACAGAACAGAATACCATAGTAACGACCTAAAACACCCTAGCAACACCCTAGCAACCACCCAGAAACCCCCACCAACAAACAAGAACACCCCAGCAACCACCTAGCAACACCCTAGCAACCATCCAGAACAACCTGGCAACAGCCTAGCAACAACCTAGCAACATTTATCACCTTAGCAACCACCCAGAATAACCTAGCAACCACATAAAAACACCATAGCAACCACCAGAATACCCTAACAACCACCTAGCAACCACCCAGAACACCCTAGCAACCAGGTGGTGAGATTTGCCACTTCAGGCTCAACTTCACATTTTCTTCTGGAAATGTGCCATAAATGTGTTCCTGGTGCTCAAAAATTGACCTATATATCTAATATAACATCAGAAGGAGTCTAAAAGTTTATATTGTTTTAAACTTCTTGAGGAACCTTTGACCAGAAATGAGTTCAATGACATCACAAGAAGTAAATCTATTGGTATATTAACATGCAGATCAAGTACCCGTGGGACATAAATGTGTTCCTGGAGGTCAAAAATTGACCTTTGTATATCTAATATAATTGACCAATGTATATCTTATATAACATCAGAAGGAGGTCAAATATTTTTCTGGCTGAAATGACATCATGAGAAGAAAATCTCTTGGTATACTCACCCACAGATCAAGTACCCGTGGGCCATAAATGTTTTCCTGGAGGTCAAAAATTGACCTATGTATAGCTAATATAACATCAGAAGGAATCTATAAGTTTATATTGTTTTAAACTATTTTGAGGAACTTTTGACCAGAAATGAGTTCAATAGGTCAGATATGGACTTCTCTATGGCTTAGGAAGCATCTGTTGGAGTCTATGAGTATGAATGGAAAGTACAAGGTCAAGTACTTTTGGACTAGAAATATGTTCAGTAGGTCAAATATCTTTCTGGCTGAAATTACATCATGAGAAGCAAAGCTCTTGGTATATTAACCCAAATATTAAATACCCGTGGACCATAAATGTGTTTCTGGAGGTCAAAAATTGACCTATGTATAGCTAATGTAACATTAGGAGTCTATAAGTTTATATTGTTTAAAACCGTTTGAGGAATCTTTGACCAGAAATGAGTTCAATAGGTCAGATATGGACTTCTCTATGGCTTAGGAAGCATCTGTTGGACTCTATGAGTATGTTTGGAAAGTTTAAGATCAAGTACTTTTGGGCCAGAAACATGTTCAGTAGGTCAAATATTTGTCAAATATTTGCTGAAATGACATAATGAGATGTAAATCTCTCGTTATATTAACCCACAGATCAAGTACCCGTGGGCCATAAAAGTGTTCATGGAGGTCAAAAAATGACCTATGTATTATAAGATCAGAATGTTATATTACATAGTCTATGAGTATGTATGGAAAGTTCATGATCAAGTACTTTTGGGCCAGAAACGTGTTCAGTAGGTAAAATATTTTTCTGGCTGAAATGACATAATGAGAAGTAAATCTCCAACCAACCAGAACACATAAGCAACCACCAAGCAACAGCCTAGCAACCACCCAGAACAACCTAGAAAAAAACCAGAACACCCCAGCAACCATCTGGCAACACCCTAGCAACCACCCAGAACACCCCAGCAAACGCCTAGAAACACCCTAGCAACAACCCAGAACATCACCCAGAATACCCTAGCAACCGCATAAGAAAAACCGTAGAAACCACCCAGAATACCCTAAAAAAACACCTAGCAACCACCCAGAACACTGTAGCAACCTCCCAGAACACCCTAGAAACCGGGTGCTGAGATTTACTGCTTCAAGCTCCACTTCACATTTTATTCTGGAAATGTGCCATAAATGGGTTCCTGGAGGTCAAAATTGACCTATGTATATCTAATATAACATCAGAAGGAGTCTAAAAGTTTATATTGTTTTAAACTTTTTGAGGAACCTTTGACCAGAAATTACAAACATATGTATGTTCGGTATATGTATGTTCGGTATATTAACCCAAAACGGTATATTAACCCAAACATCAAATACCCGTGGGCCATAAATGTGTTTCTGGAGGTCAAAAATTGAACTATGCTAATGTGAAATCAGGAGTCTATAAGTTTATATCGTTTTAAAATTTTGAGGAACCTTTGACCAGAAATTAGTTCAAAAGGTCACATATGGACTTTTCCATGGCTTAGGAAGCATCTATTGGAGCCAATGAGTATGTATGGAAAGTTCAAGATCAAGTACTTTTGGGCCAGAAATATGTTCAGTAGGTCAAATATCTTTCTGGCTGAAATAACATCATGAGAAGGATCAATTACCCATAGGCTAGAAAAATGTTCAGTTGGTCAAAAATGGAACCTATGTATATAACATCAGATTGAGTCTATCAGTTGATATTATTTAAAAACTTTTGAGGAAACATACACCAGAAATTAGTACAATAGGTCAGATATGGACTTCTATGGCTTAGAATCAAGTACCCGTGAGCCAGAAATATGTTCACTAGGACAAAAAGGAACCTATCTATAGCTTATAAATCATCAAAAGTCAATAAGTTAATATTTAATATTTACCTTTGACTCTTTCATATGGATTCTACTACTAATTCTTTTGTGCACTGACGAAAAAACATCACTTGAGCGGTCGGAAATAATTGCATTAGTTGTTGCATTTCTGTGATGAAGAGAAATCGTTGCCATTAGCTGTTTCCTTACAACGCATGTAATAACTAATTCATTCCGTTTTTCAACGAAAACACATCTAACGTCTAATGTTGTGCATTAAAGAATATGCACGCAATAACTAACATGTTTCTCTGTGCAATGAAAAGAAAACACCTAATATGTTTCATTGGATTGCATAACAATCTAACTTGTTCTTCGTTGCAATGAAAAGGCATAACATGATGTTTTCTCGTCTGTGCACAAACAATCTAGTTTGTAAAATAGAAATGCATGAGAAAGCACATGCATACATTTTCTTATCATTGCAAAGAGGAACAATTCGATATTTTATGCATTGCAATAAAACAACACCCGTTGCTTTGTGCAATGAAGAGATGTGTATTGTGCATACGTTGTGCATCAAAAATAACATATATGTATGCACTTTATTGCATTCAAGAACTAAACCCTTCCTTAGTGCTTTGACTGGATAACGTTTCATTGCAATGCTTACATTTTCTAACTTATTCTTCTTCGCAATGAAAAAAAAAGATAAAACACGCGTGCTTTTCCATGCATTTCCATTCTACAACTTATTAATTTGTGTTTTGACGAGAAAACATCACAGGAGCGATCGCTTTACAATGCATACACTAACTTGTTCCTCTGTGCAACGAATAGATTTGCAATGCTTGTGGATGGATTGCATTGCACATGCATGCGATAACTAACCTCTGTGCAATGAAAAGAAAACATCTAACATGTGTTTCATTGCATTGCATGACATATCTAACTTGTTCCTCGTTATGCTTATGCACGCAATAACTAACCTCTGTGCAATGAAAAGAAAACACCTAAGATCTTTCATCGCATTGCATGACATATCTAACTTGTTCCTCGTTATAACTATCCACGCAATAACTAACCTCTGTGCAATGAAAAGAAAACACCTAAGATGTGTTTCATTGCATTGCATGACCTATCTAACTTGTTCCTCGTTATACACATGCACGCAATAACTAACCTCTGTGCAATGAAAAGAAAACACCTAAGATGTGTTTCATTGCATTGCATGATAGATATAACTTGTTTCTCGTTATGCATATTCACGCAATAACTAACCTCTCTGCAGTTAAAAAAAACACCTAACATGTGTTTCAGTGCATTGCATGACATATCTAACTTGTTCCTCGTCATGCATATGCACGCAATAACTAACCTCTGTGCAATGAAAAGAAAACAACTAAGATGTGTTTCATTGCATTGCATGACATATCTAACTTGTTCCTTGTTATAACTATCCACGCAATAACTAACTTATGTGCAATGAAAAGAAAAAACCTAACATGTGTTTCAGTGCATTGCATGACATATCTAACTTGTTCCTCGTTGTAACTATCCACGCAATAACTAACTTCTGTGCAATGAAAAGAAATCACCTAAGATGTGTTTCATTGCATTGCATGACCTATCCAACTTGTTCCTCGTTATGCACATGCACGCAATAACTAAACTCTGTGCAATGAAAAGAAAACACCTAAGATGTGTTTCATCGCATTGCATGACTTATCTAACTTGTTCGTCGTTATGCATATGCAAGCAATAACTAACCTCTGTGTAATGAAAAGAAAACACCTAAGGTGTGTTTCATTGCATTACATATCTAACTTGTTCCTCGTCATGCATATGCACGCAATAACTAACCTCTGTGCAATGAAAAGAAAACAACTAAGATGTGTTTCATTGCATTGCATGACATATCTAACTTGTTCCTTGTTATAACTATCCACGCAATAACTAACTTGATGTGTTTCATTGCATTGCATGACCTATCTAACTTGTTCCTCCTCGTTATGCACATGCACACAATAACTAACCTCAGTGCAATGAAAAGACAACTGTGTATCACACGAAATACGTCCTGAGGAAACTATTTTGCTAATCGTAATTACGTTACATGCCAACATATAAGCAGTGCTATTACGTTTGTCCTTAACGTAATACTATTGCAGTGCTATTACGTTTTTCCTGAACATAAAATACATCCAAGCAGGTTTCTTTACTATTTATGCATAATCGTGGCATTAAAAATTTGACTCTTTTGCATTCAACTGTCATATCAATTAAGTTTTCCTTCGCATTTATTAATTCAATAGACCAACGTTACTCATAAATATATAAAAAGCATTTTCTCCAATAAAACACAACATACTGATACATTCACAAAAGACATACATTTTATTAGCTTGATGTAAACCAAATCCTAGAATCCATACGTTGTTTGCAAGAAACAGATCCAAATCCAGCCTTATTTTATCCAGTGATCTTCATCTTCATTTCTCAGCAGCGACCGCAAACGTCAAATCCGCGCTGGTGATGATTAATTCAAATTCAAATAATGCGCCTTCAAGAAGCGTTACGACATGTTTTACGGCAGTGATATCAAACGCTCATTGGCTCTCGCCTGCTTCGTCACAGATTGCGACATGCCATGTTTCAGTCGGTGTAGTACATTCACATTTGAAATGGAGAAGAGCGCGCGCCTTCAGACAGAGAGCGAACCGAAATCAGATTAACATTTTGGATTAACGTTAATAACTTTAATTCTGAGCTGTACCTCATACACAACTACAATAATACTGCCAGAGGACTGCGACTGCAACGCATCATCATGTGAACGACTTTTGGTAATGTTAATAATAAATAAATAAATTATTGTGAAATGTATCTGTCTGTTATGTTTTTTTTTTCTTAATTGTGTTACCTACGTAGTTTTAAGAAATGGTTATGGTTAGGTTTAGGGATAGGAGTGGGATTAGTGGCTCAAAATATATTTTAATGCTAAAACTCATTTAACTACACATCTCTGTCCATTACGTTTTATCCTTTTTATATTCTGTATAAAATAAATATGTTTTTTGGAGTAGGATTAAGGGGTCTTGTTACATTTATCTTTAAAAGTGAAAGTATACAGATATCGTTATGATATGAAACATATGTAAATAGTTAACGTTTTGTAGCTGTAAAAACGTAATAAGGTTACGTTTAAATGTTGCAAATACGTCCATATTATACGTTTTAGCATCTATCCAAACGTACAAAAACGTACGTTACATATCTTTGAAAATAACATATTAAATCTACGTATTAACAAT
Source organism: Pimephales promelas (assembly GCF_016745375.1). Next base: position 6,356,976 of record NW_024121488.1, read on the forward strand.
GAGACATATTACGTTAAGGACCAACGTAATAGCACTGCTTATATGTTGGCATGTAACGTAATTGCGATTTGCAAAATAGTTTCCTCAGAACGTATTTCGTGTGATACAGGGTTGTGAAAAGAAAACACCTAAGATGTGTTTCATCGCATTGCATGACTTATCTAACTTGTTCGTCGTTATGCTTATGCACACAATAACTAACCTCTGTGCAATTGAAAAGAAAAAACCTAAGATGTGTTTCATTGCATTGCATGATAGATCTAACTTGTTTCTCGTTATGCATATGCAATCAATAACTAACCTCTGTGTAGTGAAAAGAAAACACCTAAGATGTGTTTCAGTGCATTGCTTTACATATCTAACTTGTTCCTCGTTATGCATATGCACGAAATAACTAACCTCTGTGCAATGAAAAGAAAACACCTAAGATGTGTTTCATTGCATTGCATGACATATCTAACTTGTTCCTCGTTATGCATCTGCACGCAATAACTAACCTCTGTGCAATGAAAAGAAAACACCTAAGATGTGTTTCATCGCATTGCATGACAGATCTAACTTGTTTCTCGTTATGCATATGCACGCAATAACTAAACTCTGTGCAATGAAAAGAAAACACCTAAGATGTTTTTCATTGCATTGCATGATAGATATAACTTGTTTCTCGTTATGCATATGCACGCAATAACTAACCTCTCTGCAGTGAAACGAAAACACCTAACATGTGTTTCAGTGCATTGCATGACATATCTAACTTGTTCCTCGTTATGCATATGCACGCAACAACTAACCTCTTTGCAATGAAAAGAAAACACCTAAGATGTGTTTCATCGCATTGCATGACCTATCTAACTTGTTCCTCGTTATGCATATGCACGCAATAACTAACCTCGGTGCAGTGAAAAGAAAACACCTAAGATGTGTTTCATCTTATTGCATGACCTATCTAACTTGTTCCTCGTTATGCATATGCACGCAATAACTAACCTCTGTGCAATGAAAAGAAAACACCTAAGATGTGTTTCATCGCATTTCATGACAGATCGAACTTGTTTCTCGTTATGCATATGCACGCAATAACTAACCTCTGTGCAGTAAAAAGGAAACATCTAAGATGTGTTTCAGTGCATTGCATGACATATCTAACTTGTTCCTCGTTACGCAATAACTAACCTCTGTGCAATGAAAAGAAAACACCTAAGATGTGTTTCATCGCATTGCATGACAATATCTAACTTGTTCCTCGTTATGCTATGCACGCAATAAACTAACCTCTGTGCAGTGAAAAGAAAACACCTAAGATGTGTTTCAGTGCATTGCATGACATATCTAACTTGTTCCTCGTTATGCATGCACACAATAAACTAACCTCTGTGCAATTAAAAGAAAACACCTAAGATGTGTTTCATCGCATTGCATGACATATCTAACTTGTTCCTCGTTATGCATATGCACGCAATAACTAACCTCTGTGCAATGAAAAGAAAACACCTAAGATGTCTTTCATCGCATTGCATGACATATCTAACTTGTTCCTCGTTATGCATATGCACGCAATAACTAACATCTGTGCAATGAAAAGAAAACAACTAAGATGTGTTTCATCGCATTGCATGACCTATCTAACTTGTTCCTCTTTATGCATATGCACGCAATAACTAACGTCTGTGCAATGAAAAGAAAACACGTAAGATGTGTTTCATCGCATTGCATGACATATCTAACTTGTTCTTCGTAATGCTTATGCACGCAATAACTAACCTTTGTGAAATGAAGAGAAAACACCTAAGATGTGTTTCATTGCATTACATAACATATCTAACTTGTTCCTCATTATGCATATGCATGCAATAACTAACCTCTGTGCAATGAAAAGAAAACACCTAAGATGTGTTTCATTGCATTGCATTACATATATAACTTGTTCCTCGTTGAAATATAACGTGATTTTGCATGCATTTCTATTTTACAAACTAATTTATTTGTGCACAGACGAGAAAACATCACATGAGCTTTACAGTGCATAGTATAGCTATTAAGCTCATTTCTGGTAAAAGGGTCCTCAAAAGTTTTTAAACAATATAAGCTTATAGACACCTTTTGATGATATATAAGCTATACAGAGGTTCCTATTTGACCTACTGAACATAGTTCTGGCCCACGAGCACTAGATCTTAAACTTTCTAAACATGCTCATTGACTCCTTTTGATGTTACTGAAGCCATGCAAGAGTCCTTATTTTACCTAATGAACACATTAGCCATATGGATTGTTTATATCTGACCCATTGAACTCATTTCTGGTCAAAGGGTACTTGATCATTAGGTTACTATACATTGATATTTACTACTTATGATGTTTTATGAGCAGGAAGATATTTGACCGACTGAACATATATCTGTCCCACGAGTACCTGATATTGAACTTTCTATACATACTAATTAGACTACTTCTTATGCTACTTCTTAGACTACTTCCTAGGCCTTGGCCCCCACTATACTTTGATAAGCTATAGATAGGTTCCTTTTTGACCTATTGAACATAGTTCTGGCCCACGAGTACTTGATCTTGAACATTCTAAACATACTCATTAACTCCTTTTTATGTTACTGAAGCCATACAAGAGTCCATATTTCTAAAGTGTTCTTTGAAAATCAGGATACTATACAGAATGACCTCTTATCATGTTATTTTAGCTAGACAGATATTTGACCTACAGACTATATTTAATGCCCATGTGTACTTGATCTTGAACTTTCTACATACTCATAGACTCCTTATGATGGTTCCTAGGCCATAGAATTGTTCACATCTGACCTATTGAAATTATTTCTGAAAAACTTATGGACTCCTTTTGATGATATATAAATCAATTGCCAAAAACATTATAAAAACTCTATAGTAATTTGGACACTACCAACCACCTAGAAACACCATAGGAACCACACAGACTACCATAGTAACCACCTAAAACACCCTAGCAACCACCCAGAACACCCTAGCAACACTCTAGCAACCGCCTAGCAACCACCCAGAACACCTTAGCAACACCCTAGCAACCAACCAGACCACCCTAATAACCACCTAGCAACACCCTAGCAACCACCCAGAACACCCTAGCAACCAGCTAGCAACACCCTAGTAACCACACAGAACACCCTAGCAACCACCCAGAATACCATAACAACCACCTAGCAACCACCGGGAACACCCAAGCAACCGGGTGGTGAGATTTGCCACTGCAAGCACCACTTCACATTTTCTTCTGGAAATGTGCCATAAATGTGTTCCTGGTGGTCCAAAATTGACCTATGTATATCTAATATAACATCAGAAGGAGTCTAAAAGTTTATATTGTTTTAAACTTTTTGAGGAACCTTTGACCAGAAATGAGTTCAATGACATCATGAGAAGTAAATCTATCGGTATATTAACCCACAGATCAAGTACCCGTGGGACATAAATGTGTTCCTGGAGGTCAAAAATTGACCTATGTATATCTAATATAATTGACCAATATCTTATATAACATCAGAAGGAGGTCAAATATTTGTCTGGCTGAAATGACATCATGAGAAGTAAATCTCTCGGTATACTCACCCACAGATCAAATACCCGTGGGCCATAAATGTGTTCCTGGAGGTCAAAAATTGACCTATGTATCTATTTTATCTGATGTTATAGTTATCTATCTATCTATTTTATCTGATGTTATAGTCAGACTCCTTCTGACTATAACATCAGAAGGAGTCTAAAAGTTTATATTGTTTAAAACCTTTGAGGATCCTCCAGAAATGAGTTCAATAGGTCAGATATGGACTTCTCTATGGCTTAGGAAGCATCTGTTGGAGTCTATGAGTATGCATGGAAAGTTCAAGATCAAGTACTTTTGGGCCAGAAACATGTTCAGTAGGTCAAATATTTGTCTGGCTGAAATGACATTATAAGAAGTAAATCTCCAACCAACCAGAACACCCTAGCAACCACCAAGCAACATATCTCTGGCCAGAAAGAACCCGATATTGAACTTTCTATATATTCTCATTGACTTCTTTTGATGTTACGTCAGCCAGCCTGTGGCCCATTGAAAATATTTCTGGCCAAATGGTCCCAAAACACAACTTACTATACTCTCAAAGGCTCTTTATGATGTTAAATCAGCCAGAACCAATTACCCCCTTTTTTTTTACTTTTACATAAATTTCTGGCCAAAGAGACCTCGATGTTGAAATTTTGTACGCCGGCCATATGTACAGAATTCCGTAATTGCCCTGATGAAAATATTTCTTGCTGAATAGTTGTAAAATGATAACTGGTGTCGTTTGAAGCTGCACTGAAACTCTCATTTGGACCTTGAAATGTTTGGTTCCCAACGAAGTCCATTAAATGGAGAAAATCCTATAACGTTTTCATCAAAAACTTTAATTTCTTTTCGACTGAAGAAAGAATGACATGGGGGGGGGGGCTAAATTATCAGCAAAAGTTTTTTTAAAGTGAACTACTCATTTAATGTATAATCTGTTGAACATATTTTTGGCCTAAGGACCCTCAAAATAGTTCTTATAAACGCATAGACTCCTTCTGATGTTACCTCGTCTATACTGTAGTCCATATTTGACCTACTGAATATATTTCTGGCCATATAGTGCTCGATCTTAAACAGTTTGTAAATACTCTTTGCCTTCTTCTGATGTTAAATTAGCCAGACAGTAGTCCAAATTTGACTTGAACATATTTCAGCAAAAAGTCCTTTATATCGATTTTTCTAAACATTCAACTTGACTTATGATGTTACGCCATCGTGCAGAAGTCCATAATTGACCTACTGAACATATTACCGGCCAAAGGGTTGTAAAATGGCAATCTATATATTCTCATAGACTTTCTTGATATTTGACCCATTAAAATATTTCTGGCCAAAGGGTCCCCAAAACACCACATATATCATAGACTATTTCTTGTGTTAAATCAGCAAGAGAATTGCCCATGTTTGACCTGCTTAACATATTTTGCCAACGAATCCTCGATATTGAACTTTCTACACATTCTCATTGACTGCTTTTGATATTACTTAAGCAAGCCTATATTTGACCCATTGAAAATTCTTCTGGGCAAAAATGTTCTTTCTGTTGTTAAATCACCCAGAAAGTAGTCCATATTTGACCTACTGTACATATTTCTGGAAAAAGACGGCTCAATCTTGATCATCCCCTACATACTTCAAGACTTTTTCTGATGTTGTTTCAGTCATACAATATATTTGATCCATTGAAAATGTCTATGACTAAAGTGTCCTAAAACGGGATTTTACTATATAAACTCATAGATTCCTTCTGATGTTACCTCAGCCCATTTTTTACCTACTGGACACATCCAAAGAGAACTCGATCTTGAATATTTTTGACATAGCTCATTGTAAGTACTTTTTTAACGAGAAATATATGCAGCAGGTCGAATATGTACATCTGTCCTGCTGATTTAGCGTCAGAAGGAGTCTATGAGTTTAAATTTTAAACCTTAAAGTTTAGTCCATATTTGATCTTCTGAACATATTACAGGCCAAAGGGTCCTCAAAATATATATTTTTTTCACAATGTAAATTCATAGACTTCTTCTGTTTTATATCAGCCAGGGTTAAAGGGTCCCCAGATGAGATTGTCCTCACTGCAGAATATGAAACCCACCTTACATTTTCCTAAACCTACCCAGCTCCACCACCTGATCCCTAAACCCACCCCTAAACCTACCCTAAGAGAATTTATAGAAGTTCATGACCGAGGATCGTTTGGCCAGATATATGTTCAGAAGTTCAAATATGGACTTATTGTTGATTTAACAACAGAAAGAGTCTTTGAGAACATATAGTAAGTTGCTTTTTGGGGACCATTTGGTCAGAAATATTTTCAATGGGCAAATATGGGCTGGATGATGTAACATATGAAATAGTCGAGAATGTTTAGAAAGTTCAAAATGGACTCCTTGGCCAAAAATATGTTCATTAGGTCAAAATGGACTGCTGGTACGGCTGACGTAAAATCAGAAGGTGTCCATGAGTTTATATAGTAAAAAAAAAAAAAAAAAAAAAAAAACATGTTGAGGACCCTTTGGCCAGAGATATGTTCAATTTTGTTTTAGTTCAATGCATTCAATAACTAAATCATTCCAAAGTGCGTTCAAGCAATGTTCCATGCAATCTGCTTATGCATGCATTGCACATAAGATAAATTGTAAAGGATTCAAGAACTAGCTCATTAGAGAGATATCCAATGGAATTTGCTAGGCATTGCATTGTAAATACGATCAAAGGCTGTGCATTGAAGAATAAGTTATATGCAATTTTGTTTTAGTTCAATGCATTCAATAACTAACTCATTCCAAAGTGCGTTCAAGCTATGTTCCTTGCAATCTCCGTATCCACGCATTGCACAGATGATCAAGAGCTTTGCATTGAAAAATTCCATATTAGTAAATATGTCTTATGTTGCATTGTAATGGATTCAAGATCTAGCTCGTTAGAGAGATATGCAATGGTATTTGCTATAGGCATTGCATTGTAAATACGATCAAAGGCTATGCCTTGAGGAATAAGTTATATGCAATTTTGATTTAGTTCAAGGCATTCAATAACTAACTCATTTCAAAGTGCGTTCAAGCTATGTTCCATGCAATCTGCTTATGCACGCATTGCACAGACGATCAAATGCTTTGCATTGAAAAATTACATATTAGTAAATATGTCCTTTGTTGCATTGTAAGGGATTCAAGAACTAACTCATTAGAGATATATGCAATGGAATTTGCTAGGCATTGCATTGTAAATACGATCAAAGGCTGTGCATTGAAGAATAAGTTATATGCAATTTTGTTTTAGTTCAATGCATTCAATAACTAACTCTTTCCAAAGTGCGTTCAAGCTATGTTCCATGCAATCGGCTTATGCACGCATTGCACAGACGATCAAGCGCTTTGCATCGAAAAATTACATATTAGTAAATATGTCCTTTGTTGCATTGTAATGGATTCAAAAACTAGCTCATTAGAGAAATATGCAATGGTATTTGCTAGGCATTGCATTGTAAATACAATCAAAGGCTGTGCATTGAGGAATAAGTATATGCAATTTTGTTTTAGTTCAATGCATTCAATAACTAACTCATTCCAAAGTGTGTTCAAGCTATGTTCCATGCAATCTGCTTATGCACGCATTGCACAGACGATCACGTGCTTTACAATTAATAATATATTCAGAATGCACAGAAACAGTTTGGTGTATAATTTGATTCTAAAATATTTAAGAGATACAGAGTTTATTAGAAGGATTTCTGTCTTTTTTTTTCTTTTTCATTTTATTTGATTTATTTTTTTCCCTTATCGAGGCTTCACACTCCCTTCCCAGTAGGTGGCGGAAATGCACCTTAAACTGGTTTACCAACTGCCATAAAGAAGAAGAAGTGGAGGAAGAAGAAGAAGCAGAAGAGTAAAAGCAGACAAATAGCAAAGATTTTAGAATAACACAGTCTTGGTTTGGTAATAGAATGGTGTGCTCAATAGAATGGTGTGCCACTAAATAAGAAGGTAACTTACTGTGGTGGCACTATGAAACAATTATGGTATCGAATGTTATAGAAAACCAATGTACGTCAATGTTGTCCTTAATTCGTATTAATTTTTTTTTCTAGCAATATCATAAACATGAATTTGACATCTAAACGATTTAAACAATGTTGATGATTTAAACAAGCACCTAATGTTTGTCTGTAATTATTGATAAACTTGGGAACCCTAAATTTAAGTTAATGATAACCGTTTTGTTTGTTTGATCTCTGGAGTAATCGTACATCCCCAAGTGTATCGTAAGAAGACAGAGTTATGAGGTCACCTGCAGGACAACCGGCAGATTACACTTTATTCAATAGATTACACTAACGTAAGTAGCCTATAATATATAGGTTTAGTGTATTCCTGTTTTGTTTAAATTAATAAGTTAAATAATTAAAAAGGGAAGAAAAAAATAGAAATAGCCTACACATCTAAATTAAACGAATGAAAAAAAAATTCATAAAATAAGTAATCTGGGAAATATGCTTTAAAGACCGGGCAAAATAGTGATGAATTAAAAAAAAATCTGTCAATGACTTGCTGACGTGCACGAAAACCAGCCATGTATTGGACCCCCTTCCCTGATCTTTCAACACGGTTGCAGTTAGTTTGCAATGTGACATGTCCTTCCAGATGTTTTGTTTTTCCTTATTTGTATGGTGTCCTTTAAATCTGTTAAAAATAAAATCTTTGTTTCCCTCTATCTCCTCTGGAAGGACATTAATTTTATCTTTTTGAAAGGTAGCCTATCTTCTCTTGTTATGTTTTTTTGTTTGTTTTTTTTTGTTTTGTTTTGGGTTTTTTTTTTCAGCCATTTTGTCAGCCTGTATAGGTGTTTTATATCCATTATTTGTCTTGATTTCTAATCCACAACAAATGACGATTATTAGGTTAAACGTTCAAAATACGACTCCATATAAGGTTATATTTCAGCACTTCGGGAATGGATAGCGACGCTTAAAGGTATAGCAGAGGATTTTCTTTTTCCTGGTGGGTAGTCTATACTATTGGTCGATCTAAGTGTCAATCATTCTGGTGATATGTTTACGTAAGGCCGTCGTACGTGCTCATCCCTATAGTTTTCACTTTCAGGTGTATTATGTCGGAGTTGCGGTTTCAGCCATTCCTTTGAAAATGGCTGAGGGTCGAAAGAGAAAAAATGTATACGAAGTGTATGATAAGAAGAGAAAGGCCGCAGAATATAGAAACAAGACCAGAGTGAGTTTGGGTGAATATCACACGCTGGCGTGCGCTAAAAGCACAGGTTGGGCTTCTCACTGATGCCGCAGTCGCGAAGATTCTACTACACAGGTAAAGTTTGTCATGCTATTTGGAGAAATCCATTTAAAATCACTAGTAAATGTTAATGCAAGCTACTTAGCAATGCTAGCCCTGGCACAAGTCATGCACCGCATAGACACGGTAAACATCTCAATTTGTCTAAAGTAGCCTTTTGACCAAAATGGTAAATGGTATCACGCTGAAATATTCTAAAACCTTGCTTGTTCATGTGTTCATATTCCAAAAACTTGTGTGTTTATTATTACACAAATGCAACAAGCTACTTCTCCATACGCAACTATGTATAAAAATAACTTATTAATACGTATTAACAATGAGACATATTAGGATAAGGACCAACGTAATAGCACTGCTTATATGTTGCTATGTAACGTAATTGCGATTTGCAAAATAGTTTCCTCAGATCGTATTTTGTGTGATACAGGGTTGCACATATCATGTCTTGAGTCCTCGGTGACTCAATCGATCAGTATAATAAGTAAATAAAACACAGAAGGGCATTTGACATGTTGTCTTTTTTATGAATATTTTTGAGTTAGTTTACAATTTGCAACATAATTGTGCAAGGCGTAATAGTAGGCGTTCCCTCTCGGGAGTGTTGTGTTTGTGCATGTGCATTTTTTTTTTTTTTTTAAATTGGAGAGGGCGGGTCTTCTCTAAAATTCGGAAAGATCCTCCGCTATACCTTTAAGTTGCACGTAGAACACGTTCTCGCGCGTTCATGTTAAGTGTATGTTTGGGAAACGCACGTGGAATTGCTGCGATCGTTCGTAACCTTGCACGTAGAGAGCGCTCTTAAGAGCTAAGAAAACCCGTTATCGTTATCGGGAAACCCGGCCCAGGCTGTTTACTTCTCTCTCTGCCATGTTTTAAAAGGGTCCAATTCCAAATGAAGTTACTTTTTGGGTGACCCAAAAAGGGTCTCTCTCTCTGCCATGCTTTTAAAGGGTCCAATTCCAAATGACGTTACTTTTTGGGTGTCCCATCTCATATCTCACTTCTCTCTCGCTGAGTGATGGAGTTTCCAGAAGGCTTTAACCAGCTTGACCTGTATGGGATTAATATTGAGCCAATAAAAATGAACGTAACTTTTCAAGAAACGAATGAAAATATAAATTGAAACTGAATAAAATATCTTTGAAACTGAAAAAGAATGAACCGCAAGCAATTTTTTTGACTTTGTTTTTAATACACTACATGTTTTGCTAACTATTCCTCATATTTCGTTTACTGATCTACACTTACAAATGCGCTTCCAGAGTTTTCATTTACGTTTCTGAAGTTTTCGTTTACGCTTCTGAAGTTTTCGTTTACACTCCCTGACGCCGCCTTCACACTGGCAGTTGAAATCAGCTCCGATGCGGCTGCGAAACGACCGGAAGGCATTCATTTCCTATGGAGATTCGCAGACCGCATGCGAATGGGTCCGAAACGGGTCCGACCGAGTGCGGTGCGAAGAAAATCGTGTCCGTTGGTCATCCGCATGCGTTCAAAAATTTGAACTCCTGCGAAAAGCTACGGACGGTTCCTATCCGACAATTCCAGCGGAAGTTGATCGTTGCTATGGTACTGATAAACAAACCTGAGTTATTAACTTTTAATAAAATAAATATTGATTTTATAACGATAAGTTGTGATGTCATTTTTTATTTTCATGACTTTCTAACATTTATAAGGGCAGTTAATACAATTAAATTGAAGGTAGACATTGAACTATTGACCACTATATCACATTTTTTAGCCGACCTGACATGTCAACGTCCTGGGCAACTTTCCTCACGCAGCATAACCCTAATCAGAGAGATCATACAGAACTGACAGAATCAAACTTTAATCTCTCCGCCATTTTTGTTCTACCCGCGTCCGACGCTTTTCACTGTGTAGTACGACGTCCGTTGGGAACGTATTGCGTATTACGGAGCTGATTTCAACTGCCAGTGTGAAGGCGGCGTTAGTTTGCGTTCGCTGTTCTGACACAAATCTCTCGTGGGGGCGGGGCTAGTAGCAGTGTATTCTCATTGGCTACTGAGTTTTTGATTGACAGCTTCTTGACCTGGAAGTGAAGACGTCAGTGAGTGTTGTGTTTACACGTATGGATGTGAGCGTCTGTAAGCGTAGCTTTCTATTTCATTTAGGTGATATTAAGTTTATTTCTATATTTATTTACTGCTACACTATATTGTTGATATGATTTCTTATAGAAGGAATAGTACAGACAAATGATATAATTTGTCATCGTCGATATCAGAATACTGGATAGCATAGGCTACTCGTGGTCAGTCTGATTGTTTTTATTTTTTTTATTAATTAATACTAAACTAATACTAATTATAATACAGTTCTTGCTTTTTCAGGTGGAGAGGCATATTAGAGCTCAGTGAGAGCCCATAACATTATACAGCAGTGTTGTCTTGATTTAATTGGTAAGTTAGCCCAATCATTACATGTCTTGTTTATCTAACGTTACATACGGTTACAGTCTTTGATTAGATCATATTCGCTTCAATTAGATCATATTTCCCCTCTGCCACCGCAAACAACATTGTGCTAGAGTACTGTACAGTATCTGTAGTGTAGCCTACAGTACAAAATGTACTGTATCAGACAATGACCAATGCCTTTGGACCAGAGCCCTGTCAATCACTGCCCGGTTCAACTTTGGCAATGTAAAGCCAATTGCTGATTAATTTGTGATTCAGAGTTTTTAAAAGAAGAGAGAGAGTACTTGACCATTTTCCACGTCTCCATTCATAATATGTAAACACTCATTTGTTTTGAAGTATAACCCTGGGCTCAATATTTATTCTGCAAAAGACAACAAAATGCTTTTTCTGTATCCATATTTGAGTAATAATTATGTTAAAAAAACAACATTTTGGAGAAAAATGTTGAATTTTTAATAGTCTTTAATAATTTATATATATATATATATATATATATATATATATATATATATTCAAATTCAAAACCTAACACTGCATGAAAAGACTCAAATCCGGCAATATCCGGGCATGGTAAACTCCTGTGCAATTTGATGTTTGCTGGATGTATGTGGGAAAAAGCGGATTAGAGTAACACGGAACAGTATATTTCCAGACAAACCCGGAAACCTCACCTAAGCGGGCATATACAGGAATCCGTGAAATTTCACGGACATATACAGCTGAAACACTGCTGGGTGTGAGAGGTGTGAAGAAGACCTTTCATATGTTAATGACTGACACTAAGGGTGCTGGCTGTTCTCAGAGGGAGGAGTGGCAGAGGACTTCAGGATTGAAAATTATCTCTGGTCTACAGCAAAGCAAGTTTTTTGTACAGAAAAATAAATAAATTCTTAAGGCCCTGAAACAGAAAACCGACGTCAAAGAACTAGCAATGACTAAAGCCAACTCTAGGGTTGGCTTATGTCACCTGTGTCAGGGCCTTAAAACCACTGTATGAAAAAAAGTATCCTAATCAAATATTCTTTTATAAAAACAGGACAAAATAAACACCATGAATATACGTTCACAAAAACATCTGAATATTTAATGAAATAAAAAATACAGGGAAACATTTCAGAATATCTAAATTTTTATTGTGAAGTTTTACCAATTGCAGACAACATTTGTTGCCATTGGCTTTGCTTAGTTGGGGACATTTTTATTTAATATTCAACAATGTTATTGAACTGCCTGCTTTGACAACATTATATGAGATCTGAACTGAGATGGACAATGACATCACGGTTTTGGCAGAGTTAATTCTTTGGGCATGCATGATGTGAAACGAGTGGTCGCAAAACCACCGGGCTTTCCCGTGTTATTGTCAGCAGCTGGTTATCCTTCCATGTTGAAGAGTCCAGCTGCATCATATTTATTCACAAAATTAAATAGATTCACTTGCAACGCGTCATACCGAGGTTTGTGGTTTGAGTGAATAAGTCCTTCCGCAAACAAACAAGCTGCAAGAAAAGGGGGCGTTTTGAGGTTTGAAATTCACCACTCACAACCATAAACACAACAAATGTGGTGACGTAATGGAGGTGCAACCAATAACGTTAGTATTGCTTCAAGCGCGAGAAAAATACTTTAAAATTACAGCATTCCCGAAGCAAAGAGAACAGTTCGAGGTTTGGAAACAGTTTTCTTCTATTCACCTTATTTTGCACGACAACAAGGGTGACGCCATTGCGTTCGTTTTGTCATCTTACTCCCGTCTGAGAAAGACTTCAACTTCCCGCTCATGAGAGGGATGAGATTCTGCGCTAGTTGAAACGAACGGTAAAATATGTCAAGTATTAAATGTTCAGTTAGGTGCTGCCATAACAGTTGGATTAAGAGGAGAGAACAATTGGACCAACGGTGTAACGAACATAATGTGATGCGAGTCAGATTGTTGTTGTGGTGCACTTTACGATTTAGCTACACCCACCACAGACGAGGAGCACCGGAGGCAATGGCGGAAGGCACTACATTTGGAAGCATAGGCTTGAAAGTGCCCAACTGAGGCTAAACACGGAAACGATTCTGATGAGAAAACGCAAAAGTGGCGTTGCGTCATCTTTTTTTTTTATTCTGCGTTTAGACGAGCGTTTTGTGTGAGAAATCCGCGTGCAAATGGAGACGCAAAAGTGTGTGAAATTCAATGTAGTATGCACTTCAGGCGGCTAGGAGTGCATACTACAACAACACCAAGTCCACGCGCCTGCGTACAACTTTCACCGTCAAGCAAACTTTTGCGTTTTTACCGTTTACACGAGTAAGATTTAAGATTTCCACTCTGGAGGGTGGTTTCACTTTTTTTGCTTTTTTGAGCCTCAAAAACGCCATCGCCGTGTAAACGAAAGGCACATCCGATAAAATATTTTTACGTTTTCACCCGCGAGCGTTCTCGTGTTAACAGGGCCTAAGGACGGGAATCCGATTGAGGAACACCCAGAAATGGCTCGGCTACGATGTTCCGATAAAGAAGTCACGCCGGGTGTTGAATATTGTCAGATTCAGGTAAGCTAACTTGCCTAACTGTTATGTGCTTGTTTGCCTAACTTTAGATTCGTGAAGTCCGTTCTATGAATGCTTTTAAGATCAGTAACAAGCCGTAAACAAAATACAATGAATCTTGCATGATTACCATTGCCCACATATACATGTTATTTATTTAACTTTGTGATATTGACCTAAGAGTCTGAAAGAATGAATGAATGAATATTCACGGTAGTACAAGATAGTATGGTAACTTACATTAGTCTTACAATAGCTCACATTACTGCTATTGCACATTACGAGATGTAAACAACACTGGTCCAGATGCACTTCCTGTTTCAGTTTGTAAAAGGCTTCTTAATTTCAAATGTAAAGAAAATATCTTGAATATGTTTGTTTAACTTTTTGATTCAGTTGTTCTGTTGGTTGTACTTTAACCCAACGTTTATACAGTGTTAAAACTGAAACAGGAAGTGCTTCTGGACCAGTGTTGTTTACATCTTGTGAAATGGTCTATACAGAGATTGCTGATGCTAGCAGGCCAGCTAGCTACATCTCTCATTCAGATATTGATATTGACTTATGGCGAGTTAGGAGATTGTGTATTGTTTCGTTTTTAATTAATGTATCTTTCTCACACACTGTTCTGTGTAACTATGGGTGCCATCATCAATGAATTCTCCATGATCTATTTTAAGTAGCTACTAATGTAAAAAATGTTTATGGTTATAATATTTCCATAGATGCATCAATGAGAGTCAGTAATGCAGTGGATAACTATGAGGATGATCACATCCACATGCCCCACAGCTGTGATGCAGAATCACAATGGGAGGATCAATCTGTCTTTGGCCACAACCTGATCTTCTCAGAGAGACTCTCCAGCGTCTTGATGCTCTTTAGCGAAAGTATGAGCAGCACAGACTAACGTTACATGAAGAATCTTACAACGCTTCGAAAAGAATAAAAAAGGCACATGACGTGAACATTGCGGTAAGTCCAATTATTGTTCTATAACGTGGCTGTAAGCCATAGTTCGGTTACAATTATTGTTTTGTCTCTTGCGGTTACTGTGATGGTCAGCTTATTCCAACTGAAAATTCAGTTTTGTGGTTCTTGAAGATTGTGAATCAATTTAATTGCTTTTTAATTTCAAACTTTACAGGAATCTGTAAGGCGCCTCCATAATTCAGAGAACAACCCACACAAATACGTTCCACAAACCAGGTAAGACTGTTTCTTATATACTATAGCCTAAATGTTAGTTTAATCTACTACTCTATGGATTTGGAATGCCAAAAGTGAATTTCAGTAATGATACCTGCAACTTTCCCCCCCAGAATAAATTCATCACATAACCTGGCTGTGACCACTTACCTCTTCGAAGAATTAAGGTCAACTTTTACAGACGTTGACCCTGAATGTGTAAAAGGTAATCTTAAAGATGTTGTAATCATTTTATTGTCCTCTGTTTTACTTATTTTTATTGCCATTACATTTATTTATGATATATTTAGCAGGTTGGAAGATGTATTTTGAGACTTTGCGGAGGAAGTATTCTTTGGCTCAGCCTGAAAAGGCCCAGAAAAGAAAAACTATGACGAGCATTGCAAAGAACCTTCAAAGAAAGCGACTGGTAAGTTAAGAAACTGGTTAAGCACTTTTTTTTCTCTTCAGAATGTAACTATCCTCCTCTCTGTGTTTTAGTGGTTAAGTTACTGTCATGTTTTTCAGTTGCTGGAGACCAGGTCCGGGGTTGTACAAACCAACACAGAAAAGGAACTTTGGAAGACCGCAACAATAGAACTGATGTCTGATGAAGATGATGCTATTGTTGATGGAAGGCCAGTGTGAATGGTGAGGTCTCCACCAATCTGCTCTCTGCTAGGTACTATAAAACAGACTAGAGGCTGACCCACACTATGCGTCACACCACCAGCGTATCATGGCAGTTTGAAAAATGTTAACTCGTATAAAAAAAAAAAAAAATATATATATATATATATATATATATATATATATATACCGTTCAAAAGTTTGGGGGTCGGTAAGATATTTTTTTTTTGGTTTGGGGGGGATAGCTCAAATTAACTCAATACTTTTATTCAGCAAGGATGCATTAAATGAATCAAACGTGACAATAAAGACATTTATAATGTTACAAAACATCATATTTCAAATAAATGAAATATAACTTTCTATTGATCAAATAATCCTAAAAAGTCTACAACTGTTTTCAACTTTGGTAATAATAATGAATATTTATTGAGCATCAAATCATCACATTAGAATGATTTCTGAAGGATCATGTGACACTGAAGACTGGAGTAATGATGCTAAAAATTCATCTTTGATCACAAGAATAATGTATTCCAATAGAAACGTTTATTTTAAATTGTCATAATATTTAACAATATTACTCTTACTTTTTTTGTATTTTTTATATATAAAAAAAAGCAGCCTTGGCGAGCATATGAGACTTCTTACCGATCCCAAACTTATAAAAGGCAGTGTACACCTTGAATATTTTATATACACTTTAATTTCTTATTTATTTTTCTCGTATTATTTCATATATTTGTTCCTTTTTTTGTTGTCCATGTTGCTTATCTCCATTTTGTTTACTTGTTTGCATTTTAATGTATGTTTATAATGCACTCTCTGTAATGTTCTATTTATTTATATTGTTTACTTGGAATATCTACGTATATTTTATATATATATATATATATATATATATATATATATATATATATACGTATATATATATATATATATATATATATATATATACGTATATATATATATATATATATATATATATATATATATATATATATACGTATATATATATATATATATATATATATATATATATATATATATATATATATATATATATATACGTATATATATATATATATATATATGAAGAGTTCAGATGCAAAAGCCTCTAAATGCCATTTGAAATTTTCTCCTTTAATGATGATTTTTATCAAACTTGTATATTTAAGTTTAGTAATTTCACTTAAATAACAATTAATAGGTAATTATCATTGCCATTTAAGAGAAATTACTGAACTTAAATATACAAGTTTGATAAAAATCATCATTAAAGGAGAAAATTTCAAATGGAAGTCTTCATATATTTTATATATATATATGTAACTTTTTATATACACTGTGTACTTTATTCCTTTACATCTGTCCTTTAAAATGATTGGGTAAAAAAAAATTTACCAAAATAAAAAGTTAACAATTTATTTAATGTATGTTTATAATTTTCTTTGGAATGTCCATGATTTTTTTTTCTTCCTTTGAGATGTTATTACTTCATACTTTTTTTTCTAGTTTTTGTTCCCAATTCCTCTGTAATGCTTGTTTATAATGCTATTTGGAATGTGTTATATACCTTAATAAAAATTTCAGACTTTCCCATTGTTCTTTGTGTGTTTAAATATAAATAAATATATATATATATATATATCAAATTTATTTTAATAAATATATTAAAATTGGGGGAGGGAGGTTTGGTATATATTTGAGCAATATCTGCATAGCTGGTATATAACCAATCAAATCAGTATGCTACAAGGCCAAGGGTGGGCTATGTTTAAAAGTAACCAATAAAGTCCGTTTACTGGGTTTTCAATGTGTCCTGCCCTCCAATAGTGGTCTGGGTGTTGGGAGTGGCTTTAAAAGAACAACCAATCCAGTTTGGTTGGAAGGCAAAAAGGTGTGAATGTTTCCTGCAAAAAGGTGTGATTTTTTTCCTGCTAAAAACTTTAATGGGATTACTTGCCATGGCAACAAATGGCTCTAGCACGGAAGTATACGTCCACAACATACATCCGATTTGGTATCATTCCGGATGTATGCGGATATATACAAACCCATGGAATTTGACATATCCGGCCACTATACTCCTGGATTCTTCCGAATTTCAGCAGTGTATACAGGAGTATACTGGTCCGGATACACCTATTTTCATGCAGTGTAATACATGCAAGTAATTATGACTGAAAAAATCCAGCAACTAGGGAGTAGACGCTACACAGCCATGGATAAATGTTTATTGGGCTATAGAGCCATCTACTGGTTACACAATAGTATTACAGATGATAAATGGTGTGTGAGTCAGGTAAACATTTAGTACTGTAAAATCCCTTAAAACATTTATATAATTTGTTTGAAATAATTATTTTAAGTCTGCAAATGGTTACTGCATGTGGGAGTTCAAAGCAGTTTGTATTGTTAGATTATAATATATTTCCTTTCTCATTTTCCAGGGATTTGAGCAACTTTTCCATAAACAAAATTCTGATGCTGACACAGAAGATGGAGTGATAATACCAGAGATCAGCTGTCTCCATCAGACAATAATGTTACTTTGTTCAGACATATCACCTTTGAATGACTGGGATCCTTATCTTCAGACACCTGTTGTATTTTATTTTAATATGATAAAATAGCAAATATTTTTTTGGAGCTCTAGATTAAAACAATCACAGTACACAAGAGGTTGCAGTTTATTCTTATTAGTCTCTGCTGATCATGGATTAGCATATCAACAGCATATGAATGGGATAGTTCATCCAAAAATAAAATTCTCACTTATTTTACTCACCCTCATGCTGTCCCAGATGCATTTTACTTTCTTTCTACATATAAATACGAATTAAGATTTTAAGGAAAGTAATCCATCTCTGCAAGTCCTAAAGATGCTTTAAAAACCACACACAGTGACCGTGATGTCCATGTGACCTCAGTGGATGAATCAATACCTTCTGAAGTGAAACAATAGGATAAAAAAAAATACTAATAATGTAAACTGTTTTAACTATTAAAAATAACTTCCGACCAACTGCCATACATGGGTACAATCCACTTGTGTTATGTGGACTCACAGAGATGTATTATTTCATTAAAAATTTTTGTGATTATACATTTTATTATCTATATTATGAGAATACTGTGCATTACATGTATAGTATGCAGTTAATGTTTTGTGGATTCTGGTCTTTCCTGTCATAACTGCATCCAAGACTTTCACTTTGATACTTGTGTATATGCTGTAGTGACAATAAAGAATGAATACATTTATTTAATTTTTTTATTTAAATTCATTTAACTGATTTTATAAGTCATAATTGAACCTGTTGATGATTGTTCAAATATATTTACCATTTTAAATGTGAGAAAGTAATATTAACAAAATGAAATAAATAAAATGATCAGCATGATTAAAAAAATACCAACAAAAATATTCTTTGTGTGAAATATGTAATGAAATGCCCTTTGAGGTCTGTATCATCTGACAGCAACCCACGATTGTAATTTTCATATAGTTTAAATTCCTCTTATTTAAGTGATCATACATGATCATTTGATGGTGTAAATGCATATGGTAACAATGAGAAATTTGATGGCCATGGTTGCCAACCTTGATTACCTGCTTGAAGTGAAACTTTCTTGACTGCTGAATATATCACACAAGTATACTACTAGGCTATTCTCTTTATATTGTAATAGCACAACTTAATCAGAGCCTAACATGCAAACGAATCATCAAGAATAAACAAATATTCTCCTAAAACATTGGACACAATATTTTAAGTAGTCATATACAGTGGGCCTACTTTGATGTACAATTACACCTGAATAGACTGATCTCTTGTGAACCTAAAAGCTTCTGTTGACAAAGTAACCGCAGCAGAAGGTAAATACAGATAAAATTAAAAAACAAACGTAACTTAATATCACTAAAATTAAATAGAAAGCTGCGCTTACAGACGCTCACATCCACACGTGTAAACACAACTCTGACGTCTTCACTTCCAGGTCAAGAAGCTGTCAATCAAAAACTCAGTAGCCAATGAGAATACACTGCTACTAGCCCCGCCCCCACGAGAGATTTGTGTCAGAACAGCGAACGCAAACTCAGGGAGTGTAAACGAAAACTTCAGAAGCGTAAACGAAAACTTCAGAAACGTAAATGAAAACTCTGGAAGCGCATTTGTAAGTGTAGATCAGTAAACGAAATATGAGGAATAGTTAGCAAAACATGTAGTGTATTAAAAACAAAGTCAAAAAAATTGCTTGCGGTTCATTCTTTTTCAGTTTCAAAGATATTTTATTCAGTTTCAATTTATATTTTCATTCATTTCTTGAAAAGTTACGTTCATTTTTATTGGCTCAATATTAATTCCATACATTGACAATACACTTTTTGAGACAATTATATGTGTTATAATGTGATATGTGATCACCAAGAAATACAAAAACAGAATTTTTGTTTTTTTTATTTTATAAAAATACGAAACATAAAGAAAGAATTTCACAACAAATATTTATTCCTCAAAGGCTTTAGAACACCTGCAAAAACAATTGGGTGAAAAAGTATAAAGAAACAAAACAAATATTTACATTTCTGTGACTGCAGTCACCATACTTTTTTGTGAAAAACACAGAAATAAGAATAAAGGGAACCAAATGTTCATTAAAATGGAATATTCTCTATATAGTCTCAATTTACAAAATATCCAAAACCACCCCTAGATGGCACTGTGCAATGCATTTGAAAGACTTGAAATATGTTCAATATTTGATGTTTGATTGTAAAAAATGTTTTTTCTCTTCCAATAGTCTCTTATTGCTGGGAGCTTTAGAACTCCAATGAATTTGAACATCTCTGCAGGGTTGATGGTGGTCCACTTGTACCTTTTCCCAGCAGCAATGTTTCTCTCTGCCAGCTTGTTTGCTTTGGCATACAATGTCCTCGAATCAGCTCTAAAAAAAGAGCTTGAAAAGGCCGAGGGGGCTTTGCTCTGTGGAGGTGTCCAATTGCACTCCAGGTTCCAGTCGGGGCAAAACTGTGGAATGGGGGCCACATCAGGATCATTTTCGGTCTTCCATCCTTGTTCCAGCTGGTCTGGTGGTGCTAGACATCTGACAGGTAAAAGTGACTGCCTCCTTCCCCTTCCCCTATGATGCGACCTCAAGGCAGGGCTCGCAGATGTACTCGGCTGCTCTACAGTTTCCTGATTTAGACTAAAACACACAGATTTTGTCATTAGTTTACTGTAGATTCCCACATATCAAAATCTGTACAGCCTTTCTAATAATGAAATAAAGATTAGCTATTCATCATCATGTGTGCATATTTTACGTTCAAGTCATAGGACTTCTAACTGCAAAATTATTACTGGAGCCTTTATCATAGTAACATTATACAGTGGTGGAGGAAGTACTGAATCTCAGTACTTAAGTAAAAGTACAAATACCCAGATAAATATTTACTTTAGTAAAAGTAGAAGTAACACAATGACAACCATACTTAAGTAAAAAGTAAAAAGTACTTTATTTTAAATGTACTTTAAGTATTAAAAGTAAAAATACTTGCATAACAATTTATTATCTTAATGTCTATTTTCTAATGATTAATAAAACATTTAATTCTAACTCATTCAACCTAATACTCCTATAATGATGTTCAATAATGATGGAAAAAAAATGTCACCATTTCTGAAACAAGCTTGCAATTAGGCAATATCATGCTTATCCTTAGGCCTACTATATGTTACTATGTTTGGCAGTAAACGTGATTCATTTATGGTGTAATTCTGAACCTCTTGGCTTGCCATAATCCTAACCAAACCAAACGTATATTACACAGGGTGTGTTTCCTATGCACGTAAAAACAAATTTTCGCGTATGAGTTGCATGATAAACACACTGCGTGTGAGACACATTTAGTTTATGTATCTATGGCAACCAAACGTCACTGGTGAGACAAACGTGCAACGAACGGACGGTCAGATGGATTACGTTTTGGCAGGGGAAAAACTGATCAGAAAATGTAACGAAAATGTAACAGAAGTTGTAGAAATGTAGTGGAGTAGAAAGTAGAATAATTGCTGCAAAATGTAACGAAGTAAAAGTAGGCACTATTTATTGTACTTAATTGTAAAGTAAAGATGCGTGAAAAATGTAAGTCAAGTCAAGTCAAGTCACATTTAGCGCTTTTCACAATACAGATTGTATCAAAGCAGCTTCACAGTGATAACATGAAAGTAGCACAACACAGATCAACAACATTGCTAAACACTAAATAACCCCAACTGAGCAAGCTCAAAGCAAGCCAAAAGCAAGGCGACAGTGGCAAGGAACCAAACTCCATCAGATTGGATGGAGAAAAAACCTTGGGAGAACCCAGGCTCAGTCGGGGGCCAGTTCTCCTCTGGCTTACATTCATATTGTTTAAATATAAATATTAAATATAAATATTGTTTATGAATCAAACGGCGCCATAACATATCGCAGGCGTTGAGTCGTCTCATCACAGGCGTTGAGTCGTTTCATCACAGGCGTTGGGGCATCCGAAATCCCCGTGAGAGGCTGGACACAAAACTGAACCTGACGAACGCCATTTTTCTCGGGACAAGCGTCCCGAGATAACAGCAGAAAGGCAGATGGGAAATAATTAGCATAGCTGATGTTCATAATGATTTCCGTTATAACTCACAAACTCTCCGTAACCCGAACTCTCCGCAACCCAACCATACGCGCCGACCCGTTTGTCTAAAAGGCTGTCGAGCCCCACTGGTGCGTTAAGCAGTTTCAGTGGACTAGAAGGTAAGCATCATATGTGAATGCTTGACTAAAGAGATGCGTCTTTAATCTAGTTTTGAACTGTGTCAGCGAGTCAGAGGCTCGGACCGTATCGGGAAGGCCATTCCAGAGTTTTGGAGCTAAATGCGAGAACGCCCTCCCTCCTTTACTGGACTTCGATATCCTAGGAATGACCAGAAGCCTTGAATTTAGTGATCTTAAGGAACGCGGTGGATTGTAGGGCGAAAGAAGGTCCGTTAAGTACATAGGTGCTAAACCATTTAGGGCTTTATAGGTCAGTAGTAGTATTTTGTAGTTGATGCGGAACTTAATAGGTAACCAGTGTAGAGATGATAAAATCGGTGTTATATGATCATATTTTCTTGACCTAGTAAGAACTCTAGCAGCTGCATTTTGTACTAACTGTAGCTTGTTTATTGAGGATGCAGGACAACCGGCTAATAAAGCATTACAGTAATCTAGTCTCGAGGTCATGAATGCGTGAACTAATTTTTCTGCATCAGAAATAGATAGCAAGAACCCAACCATTCACACGCTTGTTCATTCCTTCAAGTGTGCTACAAAATACTGGCGACGAGGATGGGATCGGCGGTGCCGTTTGAGTGAGTGAGTCTACGAGAACGCTGAGCATGGACATGTACTTAAGTATAGTAACGAAGTATGTACTTCGTTACATTCCACCACTGACATTATATATGCACAGAGTACATACAATGGGTCTTACCGTCTTATTTATGAAACATTCGTAAATATGCGAGTAAATATGAGAGTGATTTGCGTGTAAGAGACCTTCCCGAAAACTCTTCTCCTGATTCACAAATACTTCGTAAACGTCAGATGTGATTGTAAAATTTGTGCGTGTGTGTTAGTGAATTCCAACCAGTCGTAAATGGGATGCGCGTGCACGTTCATTCTCATAAATCAGGCCCATTATATCTGACTGACATCTATATGCATATAATAACATGAATGCGAATGAAAAAGAAAGATGTCTCGGATGCAGAAATTGAAGTTTTATCATCAGAAGTTCATTTAAAACGCCACATTTTATTTTCAAGTGTGGGGAAATCTAGAATATTCATTGATAGAATATATGTAATTTAATTATTGTTATAAGATAATTGTGAGTTAAAAGCTAGACCCACCCCCCTGTGTAATGTTTTTGTTATTTCAGTTATTTTGGTGGTTATTTAATTAGTCAGTATATGCACTTATATTCGTGGTATACAGCGATGTGAGGTGTGTCCAGTGGGTGGCGGTAAGCCAGAGGAAAAACCTAGACGAGATTATAAGTGTAGAGTGATGTTCACGCGAGGTTATGACGAGATTTGAAGCGTAGAGTTATGTTGTACTGTGTTGCACGGAGCTGTTGCGAATGACGCTGGCTGAATAAAAAGAACCCAACCATTCACACGCTTGTTCATTCCTTCAAGTGTGCTACAAAATACTGGCGACGAGGATGGGATCGGCGGTGCCGTTTGAGTGAGTGAGTCTACGAGAACGCTGAGCATGGACATTGAGCAACTGCAAGATCAGCTGAGCGCGGCGTTGCTCCGGCTGCGGCTCGATCAGCTGCACGAGGTGTGTGTGCATGCAAAACTATCAGTGGAGGGAGAAGCCAAACGGCACTCGCTGATCAGATTAATAAGTGAAGCAGTAGAGTGTTATAGAGACGGAAGATGATGATGTAGCCCGTCAATATGTGAACAATTTGTTAGAGTTTTCACGCGGGATAACGCCAATCGGTGACCGCGCGGTACAAGAGGGCGGTGGTGACGCAGACAGAAATTCGGCGGAGCTCGCGTTTTTAAAGAGACAGTACACATAATTGCAGCATCAGTTTGAGTTGTCAACAAATGTGCTGAAAAACGAAATCCAACGTCTGAGTTTGAAAGTTCCTGATGTGTCAAGTCCCCCTGTGTTTTCCCATCATCATCCTGCAGTCCCTGAAGTCACTATCCGGCGTGATTTTAAAGGGTAACTAAACACCAAAACAACTTTTTTTAGTTAATGATCTGTAAGAATGGAGCCTCATAAATGCTGTTCATTGATTCGAGTACATTTTTTGACAATTGAGTATAAAGTGTTTTGATTTTCAAATATATGGTGTAAAAACGTCTGAGTGCTGCCCTCTTCAGGTTAAACGGAAAGCTCCTGCAGTAGGGGTACTTGCTGACGTAGCGAACTCTCAGACGCGAGTCTGTCACACCCTTGGTGCGAGCTCACCACGCCCTTGGCAGCCCCTGGTATAAAAGCATCTGGTTCCGTCAAAACTACTGTAGCGAGTCAGGAGTTGGATTTATGAGTATTGAAAACGATCAGGATATCATATATTAGTTTAGTACAGTGATCAGGATAGTGACGGAATAGAGGTGGACATGGGCTTCTCCACACAGCTCCACACGCAGTGCCAAACACTGCTCGTCCTGCATGGACTCCTCCACCGCAGCGGCGTCTTGATGTGAGTGATCATGAATATTTTAATCACAATTTATGGTTAGGATAAAGTTAATCCTCTGGGGTCGACAAACGAGCCGGTGCATTTTGCTGGATTTTTTCACATAGCGGCAGAATATCAATATGAATACATGCCCACAGAGCGTGCGCTATTGAGATCAACTCGACGACAAAACTCATCAGATGCCGGTCGCGATGCGGGAGTTAAGACCGCAGTTTGAGCCAGCGGCTCGAATGGATTTGGCCCTGTGTCTACATACAATTCACCCTCATCCACTTCAGGTGAAGGTGAGGGAGTAAAGTAATCGACTTCAAATGGCCGCTCTGTTGCAAAGGCAGTTACTTGCGTCACTCCAGTCTCGCTCTATTTTAGAGTCTGACAGCAGCTCTCACTCACGGCGGGTCTCAGGTGCACGCCCCCTGGCCCCGCTGGGGTCTGCCCATTTTTTCAGCATTTTTCAAATATTGCTAGTGGGTGGAGTCAGGCTCTGACCAGGGGTTTAGTTACTCTTTAAGATTAATGGCCAAATTGGAGAACGGGGTCAGAAAGATAAGCTTTCATACAACAACTTGATGCACCAAATTGATGCTGGAGTGAACAAGGGACACAGAGAGTCTGAAATAATTGATGCGGTGATAAGAGCAGTGAGTCCAGGTATGAGCCTGCGTGATATGCTGGAGATCAAGACTGATTTAACCCTTTCTCAGCTGCGCACGATTCTGAAAGGCCATTATAAGGAAGAAAGCTCAACAGACCTGTATCATCGACTGATAAACATCACTCAAGAGAGTCGTGAGTCACCACAAAACTTCCTATTCCGTGCCATTGAGTTGAAGGAAAGACTTTTAGCTGCTGCTCGAGAACCAGATGGAGAAGAACCGTACAGCCCTGCAGTGGTGGAATGTAACGAAGTACAAATACTTCGTTACTATACTTAAGTACATTTTTCACGCATCTTTACTTTACTTAAGTACAATAAATAGTGCCTACTTTTTACTTTTACTTCGTTACATTTTGCAGCAATTATTCTACTTTCTACTCCACTACATTTCTACAACTTCTGTTACATTTTCGTTACATTTTCTGATCAGTTTTTCCCCTGCCAAAACATAATCCGACCGTCCGTTCGTTGCACGTTTGTCTCACCAGTGACGTTTGGTTGCCATAGATACATAAACTAAATGTGTCTCACACGCAGTGTGTTTATCATGCAACTCATACGCGAAAATTTGTTTTTACGTGCATAGGAAACACACCCTGTGTAATATACGTTTGGTTTGGTTAGGATTATGGCAAGCCAAGAGGTTCAGAATTACACCATAAATGAATCACGTTTACTGCCAAACATAGTTATTAACATATAGTAGGCCTAAGGATAAGCATGATATTGCCTAATTGCAAGCTTGTTTCAGAAATGGTGACATTTTTTTCCATCATTATTGAACATCATTATAGGAGTATTAGGTTGAATGAGTTAGAATTAAATGTTTTATTAATCATTAGAAAATAGACATTAAGATAATAAATTGTTATGCAAGTACTTTTACTTTTAATACTTAAAGTACATTTAAAATAAAGTACTTTTTACTTTTTACTTAAGTATGGTTGTCATTGTGTTACTTCTACTTTTACTAAAGTAAATATTTATCTGGGTATTTGTACTTTTACTTAAGTACTGAGATTTAGTACTTCCTCCACCACTGCAGCCCTGATCTCATACAGAGAAGATTTCTGCGCGCACTAGGAACAGGGTTATCAAACGATCACATCAAGTAAAAACCTGCCTTGATGATCCTACAATCACAGATGAGATTCTCATCACATCTATGAATGAAGCTGCAAGTCTTGAGTGCGAACGAAAGCAAAAGTTCAAGAAGAATGCCAACATCAAAGAAACTAAAGTCAGTGAGGTTCCAGCAGAACTACGTCAGAGTCAAGAGAGGATGGGTTATGCTGTTGGAGGTAAAGAACAGTCCACATGCACACAATTAAAAGCTTTAAAAACTCCACAAGTCATGGACAAGAAAGACTCTGAGCTTTATGAGGTTGTTAAACAGCTGAAAGAGGAGATCGGAGAAATGAGGAAAGCAATGAGTACTTACCGTTCCACACAGCCCAGAGAAAGGAAGCGAGGATGCCGTGGATGTCAAGATGAGGGCAGAGGTGACCAATGTGATCATTGTTTTAAATGTGGGCAAAGTGGACATCTTTCCAGAGGGTGCCGGGGACCACCTGCAGGAAGAACGGAAAGAGGACGCTCAGCTAACACTATGGTGGTAACAACTCACACAACATCATCACTGTGGCCAGAACATCAACATGAACTCCTGTGTGAGAGCATTAAGCAGCTGGAAGCTCAGGAAGCAGCAAAGCGGAAGGAGAGCAATCTGCGCCATATCAGGTCCATAACTGCTAATCAGCTGTCCACCAAACATAATGCACAGTTATTGAATTTGATCGGAGAAAAATGTATGGTGAACTGTTTCTTTGATGGTGTAGCAACAAAAGTGCTGTGGGATACTGGCTCACAAGTCTGTCTCATGAATGAAAAGTGGCGAAAAGAACATCTCCCACACACAACACTACGTGGCCTTGAAGAGATCCTAGGCCCTGGAACCCTCACTGGTCGAGCAGTGAATCAAACAGTGATCCCGTTTGAGAGCTGGGTCGAAGTGACATTCAAGCTGGGAACAGACAAAACCACACCGTTGGAACTGGAGGTGCCGGTATTGGTATGTGGTGACGATGAAGTGGCAGAGGAGCCAATCATTGGTTACAATGTCATTGAGTACCTGTTGAACAGTGGTGTAGAGCGACCTACTAATGTAAAGACCAAAGCCATGAGTACTGCACTGTCCTGTGACTGCAAGAAAGCAGAGGTTTTGCTGAACCTAGTGAGAAGCCAAGACGAAGGGTTCAGTGATGGAGTAGTGAAAGTAGGAAGGTCAGTAACAAAAATTCCTGCCCAACAGGCTAAGACTGTCAAATGTTGCATTAAAATGGGCCCTTTGTTATCTGATCAAGATGCTCTTTTTGTACCGGATGAGTGTGCGAAGTGGCCAGATGGATTGAGGGTGGAGGAAAACATTGTTCGCCTTAAGAGAGGGACCTGTTCACGCCTCTGTATTCCTGTGATCAATGACACTATGCATGACATTGACCTGCCTCCACGGGCAGTTCTGGGCCATATCCAGCGAGTAAAAGCCATCTACCCTGCCGAGGTGAGACCGGTGACCGCTCAAAAAGAGATTGCATGTGCGACTGTTTCACACACCAGCCAAAGCCTGTTCCAAAAAGTGATCCAGTCAGTCAATCTACAGAAAACGCAAAAACAACGTCAACGGTTCAAAAAGAGAACCTATGGGACCCCCCTGTATGCGTTGATCACTTAAAACCTGAAGAGCAGCAGAAAGTGAAGCAGCTTTTGACCACTCCAACTCTGACACCCCAAACCCCCCCCCCCCCCCCCCCCCCCGCGGACCCACGGGTGGGTCCAATATTGCATCATCATGATAATTTGAAAAAATCTCTAAGTTGTGCAGCACAAAACTAGACATATGTGGTATTTTTGGAAAGCTTAGAACCTCAGCTTTCTTCACAACCCCATCACTTTTGTATTTAAATTACATAGAATAAGATAATACGGTCTGAATTCGACCCCGCAACGACCCCCACCCTCGAGAAATTCATATTAATAATAAATTTCATTTTTATATCACATAAACTGACCAAAATAGACAAATCATACATCAAATGAAAGCTCTCACTCTCAAGAATATCACTGTGCAGTTTATTTTACCGATCCAAAACATTACAGTAACATTATCATCCAAAGATTCACGAAAACGGAATCGAGTTTTTGAACAAGCAAACACATGAGTCATATTCCTGTTCGAATCACTTCCTCCGTGTAGAGCTACTAGCCACAAAATTTATATCAGCTCGTTCTTTAGGTTGTTTTCTTCAAAATGAGACCATTTTCACATGTCTACGAGCATGCATGGTCAAATGACACTGTAATATGTCACCGATGTCCAGATCAAAACATGCGGTGCAAGATAAGAGCAAATCCTCTGATAAATCTTAGGTTTGATTGTCTTCGATAGCCGCAATTTTTGATGACGTCATCAAATATTGCGTTGTACGTCAGGAAAGCTGAGCTTCTCAGCTACCAATAGACACCTCGATCATGTCTCTAAGCCACTCAGATGCTGAGATTTGGCCTTCTAAAGACGAGAAGGCGGGGCTTCATCTTCAAATTTCAGCTGGCGCCAGCGATTGACGCAGACGAGTTGGAGTAAAGTTCGGGATAGTTTGGTGATTTGGACAGTGTTTTTCGAGTTATTGCGTGCTTTGGAGTGTTTTGTCTTTGGACAATGGCTTCAAGAAAGGTTTTTGTCGGTGTCGAGGCTGTTTTGGCGGAGCTCGATCGAGAGAGCGACTTGTAATGCAAGTTTCGACTCTGTCAGACTGGCTGCTTCTGAACTTGGAGAGGATCCAGGATTTGAGTAAGTACACATTCAAACTTATAAACGTTATATTTTTTTATTTCATGAACGAATGCATGCAACAATTGTTTAAAATATTCATGCATTAGACATCGAGAAATGTCGCAAACTATGCGCGCTCTAATTCAAAAACGCACATGCGTTAGCATGGGTGGTCTTGCTAATGCATGTGCATTTTTTTTCTTCGTTTTGTTTTTTTTGCGTAAATGTTTGTGCATGTATATTTGATATTCATTTTGCACCCAAAAACATATGCATGCAATAATAAACGAGCATAACCATGGATATATTTTTGCCATAGTTCAAATATGCTTGGGTGGTTTTGCTAAGCTGTTTGGGGCACACGTGCTAAAAAGTTTTTTTTTTTTTCTTTGTTGCATATTTGTAGTTTGCACGTGCTTCAATTGCAATGGTTGCATGTAGAGGGCTGCATTGGGATTGGGTCCCGCCGGGTCCCGCGGGACCCAACGCAAATCTCGCGGGAGCGGGCGGTTTGAACTTTGATGCGGGCGGGAATGGGCAGCGAAAAAAAACGGCTGCGGGATCAGGAGGTAGCCTTCACATGATGGAGAATGAGAAGATGTCAATAAATGACGTGGAAAATAACCTCAAAAGAGGTATTTTCAGCACAAAAACTAAGAAAGGCAAGTCTGACATTAGGAGAAGTTTCTCAATTGTCTGTGACAAAGACGGAAAGGAACTGGACTTTGTTCATTCTGACAAATGTGCAAAAATACTCGTCTATATTTTTTTTTTTTTTTTTTGCAAAGCAGTCTTTTTTTATGTGCCCTGGGATGGTGCTTGATAAATGTTAAAAAAAGGTTTAAAAGGTTTTGATAAAAATGAAATTATATTTGAATGTATTGTGTTTTGTCTTGTTCTCATAAGCTAGCTGCTTTCAGACTTGCTTTCTGTTCATTTACAATAATTACATTATTATCAAGCCTGACGGAATACAATAGCCAAAATCAAAGTACTTGAGAAACGCGCGGTAGCCTAAGCATTTTAAATGTCCCCGAACGATAGCCAGGATTCATCTTCCTGATCAGTGCATCAGAATACATGCGGGCCAGGGAAACGAAACAAACAACCCCATGAATCTCTTTAATAATAGTAATACAAATAAGTGTTTTTTTTTCCTGCGGGACGGGAGAAGACACAAAATCAATGCATCTCTATTATTGTGCGGGAATAAATTCTCAGAGTTTTGCGGGTGCGGGCGGGAGTGGACATACATTTTGCGGGTGCGGGCGGGAGCGGAACACATACGTTGCGGGAGCGGGCGGTGATGGTCAGAAATTCGGCGGGTGCGGGCAGGAGCGGGATGAAGAAAACAGTCCCGCGCAGGACTCTAGTTGCATGCAATGTTTCCAGGTGTTGCTCCTCAGTTTCATTGATGCATGCAGGTGTGTCATGTTTCAGTTCAATTGATGAATAAATGCCTGGAAAATAAATCTGCATGTAACATTTTAGCACACATACTAAAACGAACATGCATGCACATATTTGTTCATCAATTAAATTGTGTATGTGTCAAAAAGCAAATGCACCAAAGCTGTATACATAATATATTATCTATACATGAAATGCATTTTGCATGTTTCTGTCATATTTGATGTGGTGCATGCACAAGTTGTGCTCCTTTATTTTTGCCCACATGTATTTGTGTATCTTATGTGGATTTACAAATTATTATTTTGAATCTGTTATGTGCATATGTGAATAATTTTTGTGTGTAATATTAGCATGCATTTCTGAATCAAATGTGTATTTACACATTTGTTTTGTTTTGCAGTCTGGACAGTGGCGATGAGTGGCAGCCAGATCAGCCATGCACCAGCAAGGAGGTTGTCCCACCTCAAACCTCCAAGACCCCCACACCATCTATTGGTGATTCTGTGAGGCGGCCACAGAGAGGTGGAACTCCTACCATGCAGAGCTCCATCTGTACGTGGGACGAAAAGGTCAGCAAGTGCGATGTCAGAGGATGATGGCACAGAAAGGTGGAATGACCCTGCAGTGTGGAGGATGAGGTTCCAGCGCTACCAAATTTTCTTCCAAAGAGAAACCCGGGAGCGCAGCTTGTAATGGACAGGATCTATTCCCCGTTGCAGCTCTTCCAGCTCTTCTTCTCAAGCTCTGTGGTGGAAACCATTGTGATGAACACCAACAGCTTTGCACAAAAGAGGTCGGAGGCTGGAAAACGTTTCCATTGGTTGCCTTTCGATGCACATGAACTGTATTCGTACATGGCACTTGTCGTCTACATGGGGCTCCTCGGTGCAAAGAACATTGTTGACTACTGGTCTGGTAAAGAAATTTACCGCTTAGGTGATAGAAAGATAATTCTTTTTTTATATATTCGCCGTCACATAGTGGATTCAAAAGAAACTTTCTGAAGGGAAATAAACCAAACAGATCCTAAATTACAGATTCTCAACTAAAAACAAAATTTAAAAATGAATCAAAATCTGACTTTTTGTCCTTATTTATAATACAATTGTGAATACATACAATAAAATATATGCAATATTCTACCACTGTGTTAAAATTTAGAGTGTTTTTTATCAAATGAGACCATTTTCATCCATTTACTCCAATGTATGTGTGTAGGACACCATTTTAAAGTCAGGTATGCCCAATTCTTTTAGCAATCAAAAATGGAGACTTCGAAAGTACATTTGGAGACGCCAGTGACTCCTTTCAGATAAATCTCAATAACTTTTCAGTACAATGAGATATCAAAAAAAATTCTTTTTGTCCCTGTTTACAGCCACCTAGTGGAATCAAAAGAAACTTTCTGAAGGGAAATAGACCAAACAGATCCTAAATTACAGATTCTCAACTAAAAATAAAATTTAAAAATCAATCAAAATCTGACTTTTTATTTTATTTATCATAAAATTGTGAGTAAATAGAATAAAATATATGCAATATTCTACCATTGTGTTAAAATTTAGAGTGTTTTTTATCAAATGAGACCGTTTTCATCCATTTACTCCAATGTATGTGTGTAGGACACCATTTTAAAGTCAGGTATGCCCAATTCTTTTAGCAATCAAAAATGGAGACTTCAAAAGTACATTTGGAGACGCCAGTGACTCCTTTCAGATAAATCTCAATAACTTTTCAGTACAATGAGATATCAAAAAAATTATTTTTGTCCCTGTTTACAGCCACCTAGTGGAATCAAAAGAAACTTTCTGAAGGGAAATAGACCAAACAGATCCTAAATTACAGATTCTCAACTAAAAACAAAATTTAAAAATCTAAATTTAAAAATCAAAACCTGACTTTTTGTCCTTATTTATCATAAAATTGTGAATACATACAATAAAATATATGCAATATTCTACCACTGTGTTGAAATTTAGAATGTTTTTTATCAAATGAGACCATTTTCATCCATTTACTCCAATGTATGTGTGTAGGACACCATTTTAAAGTCAAGTATGCCCAATTCTTTTAGTAATCAAAAATGGATACTGTAAAAGTACACTATGACTCCTTTCAGATAAATCTCAATAACTTTTCAGTACAATGAGATATCAAAAAAATTCCTTTTGTCCCTGTTTACTGCCACCTAGTGGAATCGAAAGAAACTTTCAGAAGAGGCATAGACAAAACAGGTCCAAAGTTACAGATTTTCAAAAAAAAAGTATTAAAAATTTTTATAAAAAATTGAGATTTTATATGTATTTATCAAAACATTGTGAATAAATACAATAAAATATATGCAATATTCCACCACTGTGTGAAAATTTAGAGTGTTTTCTGTAAAATGAGACCATTTTTATCCATTTACTCCAATGTATGTGGGCAGGACGCTCTTTTAAATTCAGATATATCGAATTGTCTAAAAAATTCAAAATATGCTGCAGAGCTGAAGTGGGAGGAGAGTGGTGCTTTTGCTCGTGATGACAGCGATGTAGGATGTATCCCATCTCTCCAGCTAAAAATCCGTCTCCACGATACCACATTTGTGAAACACACATACATGTCCATCCCGAAGCCACTTCGCAGAAAGGTTAAAGAATACCTGGAGGATCTGTTAAATAAGGGGTGGATTACTAAATCTAAGTCACCATATTCTTCACCAGTAGTCTGTGTGCGTAAGAAAGACGGAACTCTCCGCCTCTGCTGTGACTATCGGGAGTTAAACAAGAAATCCATTCCAGATAGACACCCCATTCCCCACATACAGGACATGCTCGATAGCTTGGCTGGCAACACCTGGTTTTCAGTCCTTGATCAAGGCAAAGCCTATCACCAGGGGTTTGTAGAGGAATCCAGCCGACCTCTCACTGCATTTATTACACCGTGGGGACTATATGAATGGGTGAGGGTCCCTTTCGGATTGTCAAATGCACCTGCTGAATTCCAAAGGAGCATGGAGGAGTGCCTGAGAGAATTGCGTGATGAGGTATGTCAACCATATTTGGATGATAACTTAGTTCATTCTAAAACATTTGATGATCATCTCCAGGACATTAGAAAAGTGCTGCAGTGCTATCAAAATCATGGTGTCAAACTAACACCTCGAAAATGTGAAGTGTTCCGAAATCAGGTACGATTCCTAGGGAGGCTGGTGACAAAAGATGGGTACACGATGGACCCGGCCGACGTTGCTCCTGTCCAAGCACTGAAAGAAAGGACCCCTAAGACAGTCGGTGAGGTGAGAAAGTTGTTAGGATTCCTCTCCTACTACCGGTCTTACATTGAAAACTTTTCTTGCAAAGCCGCACCTCTTTATCTGCTGCTCGCCGAAAAAAAGACACCAACAGGGAAAGTACAGATGAAGCGGAAAGGAAAAGGGAAACATGGCCAAGGACAGCTTGCGTCATCACATCCAGTCACGTGGACAGATGAACATCAAAAGGCCCTCTGTGAGTTAATTGATTATTTATCTAACCCACCAGTGCTGGGATATCCAGATCTGGATGAACCTTTTGTACTCCATTGCGATGCTTCACAGGAAGGCCTTGGTGCGGTGCTTTATCAAAGGCAAAGAGGCAAGTTAGTGGTTATAGCATACGGATCAAGGACCCTAACCCCTCCTGAGAAAAATTACCATCTTCACTCAGGAAAGTTGGAGTTCTTGGCCATGAAGTGGGCTATATGTGAGCGGTTCAGAGACTATGTCTATCATGCACCATCATTCATTGTGTACACGGACAATAACCCTCTCACATATGTGATGTCAACAGCCAAGTTAAATGCCACAACGTACAGATGGGTTGCGGAACTTGCTGACTTTCGATTTACCATCAAATACAGCCCAGGAAAGTCAAATGGGGACGCAGATGGCTTGTCACGTATGCCGCTGCAAATGGAACAGTACATGAAATCCTGTTCAGAAGAAGTGAACCCTGAAGTCATGGTCAGCTTATCTCAGTCAGCAGTAGTACAGAATCAGGAGAGAGGGCCGTGGTTGTGTCCACTTACAATTGAAACTGCGTTGTCGGGAGAACAGGAGGAGCTGTTCACTTCAGTGGCAGAGATCCCCAAGAATGTACTGAGAAAAGCCCAAGAGGAAGACCCTGAAATTGGAGAAGCTTTAGCATACCTCAAATTAAAACCGCAGCCCATGAACAGAAGTAAGGGTATAGAGGTTCGGGGACTGATGAGGGAGCGGGCAAAATTATACCTGGATGAACATGGTCTCTTGTTTCGGAAAACAGCGACTCGTCATCAGTTGGTATTGCCGAAGAGATACCATGAGCTTGTCTATAAGGAGTTGCATCAAGACATGGGCCACCTGGGAGCAGAAAGGGTGCTGAATTTAATCAGAGATCGGTTCTATTGGCCCCATATGCAAAAGGAAGTGGAACACTATGTCACACGTGTTTGTAGTTGCTTGAGAAGCAAACGTCCAAATAAAGTGACCCGAGCTCCTCTGATAAACATCACCACCACTTACCCATTTGAGCTGGTCTCTATTGATTTTCTGCATCTAGAAAAGTGTAAGGTGGTTATGAATACATTTTAGTTGTGATGGACCACTTTACGCGCTTCGCGCAGGCGTATGCATGCAGAAACAAGAGTGCCAAGACAGCGGCTGAGAAGGTGTTTGGGGACTTTGTTTTGAAGTTTGGGTTCCCGACAAAACTGCATCACGACCAAGGCAGGGAGTTTGATAACAAGCTGTTTTCAAAGCTGCAAGAGTACAGTGGTGTGCAAGGCTCCCATATGACACCGTATCACCCGCAGGGAAACGGTCAAGTTGAGCGGTTTAATCGGACTCTGCTAGCAATGCTGAGGACCTTACCAGAAACCGCCAAGGCCGACTGGAAGACATCACTTGCAAAAGTGGTGAATGCATACAACTGTACGAAAAGTGAGGCGACAGGGTTTGCTCCCTATTATCTCTTGTTCGGCCGGACACCCAGACTGCCCATTGACATCATGTTCGGTGTACCAGCAAAGGACCAAAGCTCCTCTTACCAGGACTATGCCGAGAACTGGAGGAAGAGAATGACAGAAGCGTACAAGTTAGCCTCAAGCGTGTCACACAAAGAGAAAGAAAGAGGTAAAGCTTTGTATGATAGGAAAGTACACGGAGCTGAACTGATCCCTGGGAACAGAGTATTGGTTCGGAACTTCAAGGAAAAGGGTGGACCGGGAAAGCTTCGATCATTTTGGGAAGAACAAGTTTATGTTGTCACCAAGAAGAAGTACCAGGATAGCCCAGTATATGAAGTTCGTCCTGAGCAGGGGAAAGGAAAAACAAGAATACTACACAGGAACCTACTGTTGCCGTGTGACTACTTACCTGTAGAGAGAGAATACTTACCGGGAAGACCTGAAAAAGAAAACAAGAAAAGAGGCAAAACAGAAAAAACATTGACACAGCGAAATCAAACATTCTGTGACAGTTCAGATGGTGAGGATGATTGGAAATGCCTGGTTGGAGTGCCAGTCAACAGGGAGAGTCAGAGCACCAGAAATGGTCAACAGTCAAAACCCCCAGAACTTGATTCAGAAGACATGGTGATGCTGAATGATGAAGAGTCGGGGGTGGAACATGAACATGGAGCAGGACAGGGAGATGATGATGTGTCCTCCTCAAGAGAAGAGGCTGAAGAAACTGATGATGCCGAAGAAAGTGACTGGGAGCCTCCTTCACAACCTGTCTGCAAAAGAGTATATCCTTTGAGAAACAGAAAACAAAAGAAAATGTTTACTTACCACACTTTAGGTCAGCCTAGTATTGTAGATGGGTAAACTGTTGAATTAAATTACAGTAATAAGTTCTAGCTAAAATGTTAAGGAGTTCAATTAAGACCAGGTTTATATATATATATTTCTTTAGTTTTAAAGAGAAAATGGTTACCGTAACATTCATAAAAAAAAAAATACAAAGTAAATTGTTTCCATGGTGTAAGGTTAGATTCCTTCAGTGAACGTACAGATTCCTGTTAATGTACAGTGATGGTGGTAGAAGATCATGGTGCACAATGATGTCTGCTACAAACACACTTCATGGAAAAGGAGATACATGTTGTGTGTCGTGTGACAGTATAGCGCAAGTATTAAAACTGTTGCATCACTGACTCCTACCAAAGAAATAATTTAAGGGTGGATAACCAGTAATGTATTTTGAGAATGTTGGGACTACATTCTGTTTTGTAGGGGAGAATGTGGGGAAATCTAGAATATTCATTGATAGAATATATGTAATTTAATAATTGTTATAAGATAATTGTGAGTTAAAAGCTAGACCCACCCCCCTGTGTAATGTTTTTGTTATTTCAGTTATTTTGGTGGTTATTTAATTAGTCAGTATATGCACTTATATTCGTGGTATACAGCGATGTGAGGTGTGTCCAGTGGGTGGCTGTAAGCCAGAGGAAAAACCTAGACGAGATTATAAGTGTAGAGTGATGTTCACGCGAGGTTATGACGAGATTTGAAGCGTAGAGTTATGTTGTACTGTGTTGCACGGAGCTGTTGCGAATGACGCTGGCTGAATAAAAAGAACCCAACCATTCACACGCTTGTTCATTCCTTCAAGTGTGCTACACAAGCGTACATAGTGGCCTATCAGGTCCTAAAAAAAGGAAGCTTGGCAGCATAATAATAATAAATAATAATAATAATTCATTACATTTATATAGCGCTTTTTTTTTCTGGAAACTCAAAGCGCTTCACATAGAGGGGGGGGATCTCCTCAACCACCACCAATGTGCAGCATCCACCTGGATGATGCGACGGCAGCCATATTGCGCCAGAATGCCCACACACCAGCTTACTGGTGGAGAGGAGACAGTGATGAAGCCAATTGGTGTATATGGGGATGATTAGGAGGCCATGATGGACAGAGGCCACTGGGCAAATTTGGCCAGGATGCCGGGGTTACACCCCTACTCTTTCGAAAGACATCCTGGGATTTTTTATGACCACAGAGAGTCAGGACCTCGGTTTAACGTCTCATCCGAAGGACGGTGCTCTTTTGACAGCATAGTGTCCCCATCACTTTACTGGGGTGTTAGGACCCACACAGACCACAGGGTGAGCACCCCCTGCTGGCCTCACTAACACCTCTTCCAGCAGCAACCTGGTTTTCTCAGAAGGTCTCCCATCCAGGTACTAACCAGGCTCAGCCCTGCTTAGCTTTAGTGGGCAACCAGTCTTGGGCTACAGGGTGATATGGCTGCTGGCAATATTACAGATGTTGCCAGCAGCCATGGTGATATGGCTGCTGGCATATTACAGATACAGGGTGATATGGCTGCTGGCATATTACAGATGCAGTTAATGGAGTTTCATCTGTTAATCGAACAGTCCCAGAAGTGAGAAGAAAATGGTTCAACATTAAGCTTGACAGCAAAAAAACGAATTAGTTCACTTCG
Organism: Pimephales promelas; assembly: GCF_016745375.1. The sequence continues at coordinate 6,395,290 of NW_024121488.1, forward strand.
GAAAAATCGTATTCAAACAGGAGAGAGACCGCCATCGATCCCCATCTGATATTGGTTCTCAAAATAAAAGTAAAAAGAAAACCCATATGTAATTACTATATAAAAATTTTTTTTCAAAATGCTGTTTAAATATGTACCCGATTAAGGTGAATTAAAATGCAGCCTTACACTGTAAAAAATATTGTAGGTTTAACTTAAAAAAGTAAGTAACCTGGTTGCCTTAAAATTTTAAGTTAATTGAACTGGAAAAATACAGTGAAGGAGATTAATTTAATCATCAGAAACTCAAAATAATAAGTTATCTCAACTAAATAAATTATTATAAAGTTGATTTGACAAAAGAAAATATGTTGTGATGACAAATCTTGAAAATATTTTTTACAGTGTATTAATGAGCCAAATGTTCGGATGTTAAGCACACCATTTACGCGTGGCTGGGAGCAGGTGTGGATTTATTGCGTACTAACATTTGGAAAATACGAACATTTTAATGAATCCGAAAATTTACGCCAGAACCACTTTACACACGATTTACACACAAATTCGTTCTGCTCGTGTTTCATGAATGAGACCCAATGTCTAAAAAACCCCTCCCATATAGACAAATTGTACAGGCCTTAGATAAGGCTTACTGCGCTATTATTTCTGAAAAACTACAATAACATTTTCCTAAAAAACATTACAATAAAATAGACAAGCAAAGTAAACGAAATAGCTTATAAATGAAGATGGATTACATGCGGCCAAAACGCGCACATTGTTTGATTGTGCACATAGCATGGCACACATTGTTTGATTGTTTGATAACAGCTCCGTTATGGATAGATTCCGTCCAATATTTGATAACGAATCGGTTACCTAACGTAACCTCGGTTCTCTCTAGATGAGGGAACGAGTATTGCGTAAGCTAGCTTACGCTACGGGAAAGATTCATCTTTGCTGAGAAGTTGAAGCCAAAAAATTATTCCATAATTTTGTAATCATTGTCAACGCAGTCTCTTCTGAGGCAGACCATGAGCGGGCTAGCTAGCGGCTCATTGGTTCGCTCAGAGAGAATGCACGAACCTATGGGAGAGCGGCGCTGAGTCCGCGGCCAATGAGCGGACGGCGCTCGCTCACTGCGTCAGAGCCCGCCAAAGGGGGCGTGGCTACAGTGTATAAAGGTAGCTCTCCCAGGCTCGTTCGTCGATTCTGTCAGCATGAAGCGAAACGCTGGTGGCGCAAGCACGGCCGGGAACGCAATACTCGTTCCCTCATCTAGAGAGAACCGAGGTTACGTTAGGTAACCGATTCGTTCTCTTACGAAAGGTTCTCTAGTATTGCGTAAGCTAGCTTACGCTACGGGAACACCTGGTCAACGCCGTGCGCGCTATGTAACCACTAAGCATCCCAGGGGGGAACAACACCGGGGGAATCTTTAAGTGGACGAAGACAATAAGGCGGCCAGCATAGCGGCCGTTATCATCTAGTGCAAAACGCCCTAAGGCGGCCGGTGTAGCGGGCCGTGAACGTATAATGCATAAGCACATAGGGGAACACAAGGGGTGAGCCGGTTGTGATGGAACTCCCGATAGTGCGGCTTTCTATAGGAGAGCTGTATAGTACTAGACTGTAAGGCGGGAACTTCCAAGTTATAAAATCTGACAAAAGTGGAGGGGGAGGCCCATCCCGCAGCCACACAAATGTCGTGAATGGAAATTCCGCAGGACCATGCCCACGATGAGGCCATGCCTCTGGTGGAATGAGCCCTGATGCCCAGAGGGCAAGGCAGGTCTTTAGCGGCATAAGCAGAGGCAATCGCGTCTACTATCCACCTGGATAGAGTCTGTTTCGAGGCGGCTAATCCCTTGGTGCGGCCACCGAACGACACAAACAGCTGCTCTGAGCGTCTGAACGCAGCAACGCGTGTAGTGTACACTCTGAGATCCCGAACCGGGCAGAGGCGATCAGCGTCACGTTCGCTATCGGATGCAGGCAGCGCCGATAGAGAGATCACTTGCGCCCTGAAAGGGGTACCTGTGAGCATTTTGAACGGTCTCTTCATGAGCGCTTTTTTCAAAGCCCTGAGATCTAAGATCGGCCTGAGGCCGCCGTCTTTCTTGGGAACCAGAAAATAACGTCCGTAAAACCCCTACTCGGTCATAGATGGCGGGACTCTCTCTATAGCGCCCTTCTGCAGTAGCTTGGCTATTTCTGAGCGAAGCGTGTTCATAGCAGCCGGGCTGACAGTGGATTCGAGCCGCACGCGCGAGCGTGGCGGGCGGCGACGAAACTGTAATCGATAGCCATTCTTTATTATGCTTAAAACCCACGGGGAGATGCCGGGGATGGCTTCCCACGCTTCGCAGCATGCGGCTAGCGGTTGAATGGCGATTTCGCCCTGATTGCTGCACATAGCGGGCTGGACACTGGGTGTGGGCGCGCTTATAATGTGTTTGGCAACGGGACTTACACTCAGAGAGGAGTTTATGGGCCGTGTGACAGAGCGGGCAGAGGGGGGACACGCGCACGGGCTCGTGGGCGTGTTTATGTTCTCTGCTACTGGAGCGGATAGTGCTCGCTCCGTGAGAATGGGCTCTGTGTGAGACCCGGGGCATAGGGTGCTTGTGTGTATACGTGAGCACATGCTTGTGGGCACATTTTTTACACTTGAGGCTTTTATGCTCTTTTTGTGAACTCTCTGGGTAGCCGTGAAAACGGCTTTTAGTCGCTCGCAAGCGGGCAGGGAAACCGGCTTGATTGTGGCGGTGAACTCTACTGTAATCGGCGATGAGACGGGGACTAACAGTGGGCGAAGCTTTGACGGCGGTCCGGCCGCAGCGGGAGAGAGCCGCCTTTTTCTCAGCTGTGCTAGGCAGACTTCTGTTGATCGGGCTTCAGCGCGATCTTGGGTCGCGGCCCCCGGGGAGGAGGCTGTCTGCGGCGGCTGTCAGAGCGAGGGCGTCCACCCTGTCTACGCTGGGGCTGCTGAGCTTGCTGAGGCGGGCGCTGATGTGGGGTTCTGGCAGGTGGCTCGTGAGAGCGGCCTGCCGAAGAGCTAGCGCGGCGGGGCAGGAACAAGTTCATGGCCTGAGTCGCTTTCTATACCTCGGAGAAGCGGTCAACGATGCCCGTGACGGCAGATCTGAAGAGACCGGTCGGAGAGATAGGCGCGTTGAGGAACACGGCGCGTTCTGAATCTCCCATGTCGGTAAGCGTGAGCCACAAGTGTCTCTCAGCGACACAGAGGGCGGCCATGCATTTCCCCAGGGCTTGTGCGGCGGCTTTAGTGGCGCGAAGGGAAAGATCCGTAGCGCTTCTCAGATCCGAGAGGATGGGCGGGTTCCTACCGCTATTCGCCATCTCGCACAAGATGTCGCTCTGGAGCACTTGGAGGACTGACATGGAATGCAGCGCTGAAGCGGCCTGTCCGGCGGCAGCATAGGCGCGGGCATGAAAGTTAGAGGTCGCTCTGCACGCTTTAGAAGGAAGCGTAGGGGAAGAACGCCATCTAGCAGAGGGCGGGCAAAGATGAGCGGCGACCAGGTCCTCGACGGGCGGCATGGCAGTATAACCCTTCTTGGCGGCTCCGTCCAGTGAGCGCAGCGAAGCGGACACATCGGAGCGGTTACGAGCCGAAAGAGGGGCATTCCAGGATTTCGTGAGCTTGTTGTGTAGCTCAGGCAGGAATGGTGCAGCCCGGCTGCAGGCGGGGGCCGGGCGCCGGTGCAGGAACTTCCCATCCATGCGGTTCGGTGGTTGCTCGGGGGGAGGAGACCACTCGAGACCCAGACGGTTGACGGCCTGTGAAAGGAGGCGCGTTAGTTCCTCCTCGATGCCGGCGCGGGTCCCCGCAGACTCTCTCGTCGATGAGCCGATCGACGACCAATCCTCGCTGTCAGAAGCGTGCAGCGAACAGGAGTCCTTCTCATCCGCGGTGTCGTCGGAGGCAACAGAGCGGCCACTCGGCGGCGACTGTATGTCCGGCTGGGGCGGAGAGGGAGAGCGGTCGGTGGGCGGCGGCAGCGGCCCGCATGGATCCGCATGGGGCTCCGGCGGCCTCTGGGAGCGGCGTTTCTTCTTCCGCGGCGAAGTGAGAGGCGGCGCGGGAGCGGTTTTGACCGCCTGCAGTCGTGCCCTCCGGTCGCATCCTCCGTTGGCGAGGGCGAGCTCTGCGTGATCCACTCCGAGACAGAGAACGCAGATGGGGTGGCGGTCTCCTTCCTCGAGTGAAGAGCGGCATGAGCCGCAGGAAATTCGAGGCATCTTGAAAAAGACGCTCGGCTCTTTTGTGAAAAGGTGGAATAAAGGATACGCGTCGGATGGCGCTAGCTTGCTGGGCGGCTGAAGGTGGCAGACGGCCGGCTTCCTCAGACTCCGGATCTCGCTAGATGATGCCTTCTCGACGACGGCGGCTTCTTCTCAGGACAGCGGATGCGTGTAGCTCGCTGAATGATGAAGAATCGACGAACGAGCCTGGGAGAGCTACCTTTATACACTGTAGCCACGCCCCCTTTGGCGGGCTCTGACGCAGTGAGCGAGCGCCGTCCGCTCATTGGCCGCGGACTCAGCGCCGCTCTCCCATAGGTTCGTGCATTCTCTCTGAGCGAACCAATGAGCCGCTAGCTAGCCCGCTCATGGTCTGCCTCAGAAGAGACTGCGTTGACAATGATTACAAAATTATGGAATAATTTTTTGGCTTCAACTTCTCAGCAAAGATGAATCTTTCCCGTAGCGTAAGCTAGCTTACGCAATACGAGAGGACCTCTCGTAAGAGAACTCTTCCTCCTGAATTTAGTAGGCATAATTTAAGCACGTTCCTCACATTCTTTCAACTAAAATTCAAAATAACTCAAAATTTCTTGCCTAATTCAGCTCAAAATATCTTACATTGGGTGTCTTTGCTGACCTCTTGTGGAAAAAAATAATATAACATGCTATTTCATGACTATCCACTAGATGACCTTATAGCACTATATTAGTGGTTCTCAACCTTCTCCTGCAGGGACATGTTTTTGTTTTAACCCTGAAATGGCACACAGTACGTTGCTTAAAACATCCGAGATCAAATGAGACATCTAAGATGATATCATCGTGCTAATCATGATCCGGCTAATTGGGTTCTTCGAACACACCTGTTGTTTATGATTAGTATCGCTGGATTGAGTTATCTGAGATAACTGCGCGTTCTCGCGTTGGTTTAAAAGGGGACATGTATCGATAGCAGACGCCCAGTTTTTCTCCCAAGCAGAGCAAGCGCTTTTAATGCAAGGTTATGCCGAATTTCAGTCTTTAATTAAAACGCCAGGAACACCTCGTGTGCAAAAGCCAGGAGAGAGTGCTGGCAAAACTAGAAGACAAATTAAATGCGTTTCATTTGTGGTGGCCATGTTAGATGTTTTAATAACTTATTATTATTTTATTTTTATTTTCATAATTTCATAATTACTTTGTTCATTGTAATGTCGAGTCACCACACTATAATAATGGACATGCTGAAAGTGAAGTACAAAAATATTCTACTTAATGGTAATTTTAGGCCTTATGCCTACTAGTCTCTTTTAAAAAGGCACTGTTAAATAAATGATTGGCTGTTTATAAAAGCAACCAGGAAAAAGGCTGAGAAAAAAATAATAATGATGCTCCTGACCCTGGCAGAAGAGCTGACCCTTGGGTTGAATGTGACCCTATCTCACGACCAATTCGTATGAATTCGTACGAGTGATTCAAAAGTGGCTAATTCGTACTAATTCATACGACCTCGCTCGTACGAATTTGTACGATTTGTCTAAACCCACGTGACGGTTATGTTTAGGGGCGGGGTCAGGGGTAGGTCATTCGTACAAATTCATACGAATTGGCTAATTCGTAAAATATGTACGATTTAGCAAAATCGTACTAATTCGTACGAGTGAGGTCGTACGAATTGTTACGAATTAGCCACCTTGTAAAATTCGTACGAATTCCCGTGAGATCGGGTTGGAATTTAGCCTGGCTGCGCCCTCCTACGCACTTCTGCTCAATTTTATTTTACTTCTGTACTACGTCTGGGATCGCTCCATATCCTTAGGTTTCCAGAAACCAATTTTTTGTAGGACCAATCAGCGAATACAGGGAGTGGCTGAGAAAGATGGCGTTGATGTAAGCGCGTCAGTTTCAATTCAGTAATGGCAGCGGAGAAAGACGTGAGAAAAGCTATTCGGTCCGTTGTTGGAAAAGAAACGTCTCGGTTACGTATGTAACCCTCGTTCCCTGAGTAGGGAACGGAGACGGTACGTCAGAAGTGACGGAGATTGGGGGTTTCGCATAGAAAGCCAATCCTCTTCGAGTATTTAAACACGAGCCAATGGCATGCAATGCCTTGGGGCTGCGGAAATTTGCATAGCGTACTCCGCCCTACTCCGTGAGTATAAAAGGAGGAAGTGAACGCAACCGCAGTATGTCTTCGCTGAGGAGCCAAGACTGAACTCGGCGTCTACCCAGCGATACAGCAGAAGTGGCAGGGAGACGTAACGTCTCCGTTCCCTACTCAGGGAACGAGGGTTACATACGTAACCGAGACGTTCCCTTTCGTAGTCACTTCGAGTTACGTCAGAAGTGACGGAGATTGGGGGTCTGTGCCATCACGCCATCTTCAAGCTCTCTTCCAGTGCCCTGCGAAAGTCCGGACCCCCGAGCCTTACCTCTTTTTTTTTTTTTCTTTTTTTTTTGGGGATCCGACTTTGACACAGGATTACCAAGGTACACTGGGAAACATATCCCGGAAGGGACATGCTACCAGCTGCCTACCGAAGGGAGGACTTACGAATACACATATGGCCACATAGGAACACATATGGAACACTGGAGTACCAACCGCAGGTGGCTACTAATTTCAACTCCAGGGGTGGCAGATGGCTTGCCAAGGGAAGACACATGCTCAGAGAGGCTTACAGTGGATAATACACATGAGACGGTTACCAAGGGGAACCGTGCGCATGGAGGCACCTAGCCAGCATCCAGAGCAACAGCAGTGGTGCCCGCATCGTCGGTGCTGGAGGACTCAAGACTTCAATGGAAGAACTGAGGAAATATCGCACTTATCCAGTCCGGGGAGTGGAGTGGCGAGCAAGCGAAGACACCTGAGCGGATCCAGAACTGGCCGAAACGAGTACGTGAGAGGATACCGGCTCAATTCGCAGATTATAGAATCTGGCGAAGGTGTTGGGTGTCGCCCAGCCTGCAGCTCTGCAGATGTCTGTTAGCGAGGCGCCGTGCGCTAAAGCCCAAGAGGAGGCTACACTCCGAGTGGAATGGGCCGTCACACCAAGGGGGCACGGAAGGCCTTGCTGCTGGTAAGACAAAGCAATGGCATCCACTATCCAGTGGGACAGCCGTTGCTTTGAGAGAGCCCTTCCCTTCTGGCTCCCCCCATGACAGACAAAGAGCTGGTCTGAGGTCCTGAAACACTGCGTTCTGTCGACATAGGTGCGGAGAGCACGTACCGGACAGAGCAGTGCCAAGGCTGGGTCTGCCTCCTCCAGGGGCAGCGCTTGCAGGTTCACCACCAGGTCCCGGAGGGGAGTGGTAGGAACCTTGGGCATATATCCAGGCCGGGGTCTCAGGAATACGTGAGAGTAAGCCGGCCCGAACTCCAGGCACACTTCGTCAACAGAGAGTGCGTGCAGGTCCCTTACTCTCCTGATGGAGACCAATGCAATCAGGAGTGCTGTCACATAGGACAGGGCAAAAACTCTACCGACTGCAAAGGCTCCAGGGGAGGCCTCTGCAGAGCACCCAGGTCTACTGAGAGGTCCCCAGAGGGCAGGAGGGGAGGGAGGCGGATTTAGCCCCCTCACTCCCCTCAGGAACCTGATGACCAGGTCATGCTTCCCATAGACTTACCTTTCACTGCATCATGAGACGCGGCAATGGCCGCGACATAAATCCAAAGGGTGGAGGGCGACAGCCTGGAGCCACACGTGCAGCCTCCAAGATCGGGACGAGGGTGCCACAGTGTGCCCCGTCTCTGAGAGAGTAGGTCCGGTCTCAGAGGAATAGGCCAAGGAGGTGCTGTCGCGAGGAGCATGAGTTCGGAGAACCACGTCTTGGTGGGCCAGTAGGGGGCTACCAGCAAGACCTGCTCCTCGTCCTCTTTGATCTTGCACAACACCCGTGCAAGGAGGCTCACTGGGGGAAGGCACACTTGCGTGGGCCCCGTGGCCAGCTGTGCGCCAGCGCATCCGAGCCGAGAGAGCCGCGGGTCAGAGAATAAACTGGGCGCAGTGGGACGAGTCCCGAGAGGCGAACAGGTCTAACTGTGCCTCCCCGAACTGGTCCCAAATCAGCTGGACCGACTGGGGATGGAGTCGCCATTCGCCGGAGATGGGACGGGCCCGGGACAGCTCGTCGGCTGCCCGGTTCCGGTCTCCAGGAATGTAACTGCACGAAGGGACCTCAGGTGCTTCTGACTCCATATCAAGAGGTGGCGGGCGAGCTGCGACAACCGGCGCGAGCGTAGACCCCCCCTGGTGGTTGATGTACGCTACTGCCGTAGTGTTGTCTGAGCGGACAAGCACATGCTGGCCCTAGAGCACGCTCGGAAGCGGTGCCGGGCGAGCCGTACTGCCAACAGCTCGAGGCAATTGATGTGCATGAGGCGCTGGGCTCCTGTCCAGGAACCGGCGGCTGCATGCCCATTGCACATGGCACCCCAACCCGTGGTAGACGCATCCGTGGAGACAACGAGATGCCTGGAAACTCGCTGAATAGGGACCCTGTCCGTAAAAAGCTGAGGTTCAACCACGGGAAGAAGGTTCGGCGGCACGTCGGAGTCACTGGAACTCGGAGCGAGCCGCGATGCCATGCCCACCTCGGGACTCGATCGCGAAGCCACAGCTGAAGCGGTCTCATATGAAGCAAACCGAGCGGCGTACCGCGGATGCCATATGCCCCAGGAGCCTCTGTGTGGGGTACCGAGGGCACCCCAAATACTGGGATGTGTAGGCTCACTGACTTTAGGTGGTGGAGGTGGAAAAGACGGTTACCACAACTCAATTGTTTCCAGAAAACAGAATAAAGTTTATTTAGATTTTAACTCAGAAGTCAAGAAAACAAAAAAAAATAAAAAAAATCAAAACAGCATAATGCCTCTGGCTTTCACCAATATTACAGCCAACACTTTGTACATAGCCTCACAACAAGCTAGTACTCCTCTCTCTCCCAAAGGCAAAATGAGGCTCTCTTAAATAGGCCAAAGCATTAAGCCAAATTGGACCATACCAACAATCAGGGTATAACATTAAGCTTAAGGCCACAAATAAGCTCTAATCTAAATAGTAAATAAACATTACATGTAAATAAAATAATAATCACCATATCACCATCATTTTATACCACATTGATACCATCTACTCACACCACCGACATACATACAAAACATTATTACAAACAAACACCCCTGTGAACAATGCTCTGCACCCTCTGTCCCATGACACGGATAAATACTGCCCCTACAGCGGCGCGCGCATCCGCATAGGAATCAGTTGAACCGGACCGGGATGCAGGAAATGCGTGAGTCACAATATGTATGAATTTACTAGGATTTTAGACAGAAACATTGAGTAAATGGGACATGAACTAGTGGGTACCGCACTATATGTCATGTAGATGGTAAAATAGGAAATTATAAGCAGTGACAAATTAGGTTTGAGTTTTATGAATGAAATTGCGGACTACCCGCGTTACAAACACACCAACTCGAATGAGTTAACGGCGCCTAGCCTCGCGCCAGCCTTCTCTTTACACACACCCCTCCCGACCGTGTTCACTAGCGATCCTTACACCTTCACAGAATAATATAATTAGCCCGGCATCATTTTTATCTAGGAGCATGTGTGTGTGTGCAAATGTGTATGCAAATGTCCAGAGTCTCTCCCGCTCTCGCGTATAATCCTTCAGTCAATGCGGGAGCGCGCAACAGTGAGAAGTGAGGTTCACTTTCTCACACTCTGAAATAGTTTCAGTGGAACCGCACTCTTGCCCTCGAACTGTCGAAGACAAGCCAGCAGTGAGTGCGCACGCTCGTTCGTGAGCTGCGCGGACATGGCGACCGAGTCTATCTCCATGCTGAGAAAAGAGATCCTCTGCACGGGGCAAAGTTTGCTCTTTTCCCGGTTGACCCGAAGGCCCAGACGGGCTAGGTGCCGTAGCACCAGGTCTCTGTGTTCGCAAACCTGAGCTCGAGAGTGTTCTAGTATCAGCCAGTCGTCGAGATAGTTCAGGATGCGAACCCCGTGTTCGCGAAGGGGAACAAGGGCTGCCTCGACGATCTTCGTGAAGACGCGAGGGGACAGAGCTAACCCGAATGGGAGAACGGCGTACTGGTATGCCTGGCCCTCGAAGGCAAACCGAAGAAACGGTCTGTGTCGAGGGAGAATGGAGACATGGAAGTACGCGTCCTTCAGGTCGATCGCTGCAAACCAATCCTGATACCGAACACATTCGAAAATGCGTTTGGCCGTGAGCATTTTGAACGGTAGTCGATGGAGAGAACGGTTCAAAATGCGCAGGTCCAGGATCGGTCGTAACCCACCGGTCTTTCTTGGGGACAATGAAGTAGGGGCTGTAAAGCCCGGACCTCACCTCGGCTGGAGGGACCGTCTCGATTGCACCCTTCGCCAGCAGGGTCGCAATCTCCGCTCTCAAGAGTGGGGCATTGCCACCAACCATCGTGGAGCGAACTCCCCTGAAGCGGGGAAGAGACCGTGCGAACTGAATCGCGTAGCCGAATCTGATCGTTCTGATGACCCAGCGGGAACCCCGGGAAGCGCTAGCCAGGCTTCCAGGAAGTGAGCCAACGGGGTCATGCGAACCACAGACGTCCCCCCGGAGGGGCAGCGAGGCGGGTCGACCGGCATGCGTGCAGGAGTTACCCCGTCCGGATGCACCGTCGAAACCCGCTCCCCGACAGAAGAGACCAGGGAAGGCAGAGCGTTCCACGGGGGTCTGTTCTGCCGGGGGTCTGGCGACAGAGGGGGAAGGGATTGGCGTAGCCCGGGGACGACACACGCACCCTTCCGCGCCCTCCGAGACAGAGAGGAATGAACGGGGCGACGCACTGGACGTCGTGCGCGCTCATTCCAGTTTGTGTGCTCAATGACAGTGTCAGCTTTTCCTCAACCAGCTCAGGGAGCTAGCTAGAACAAAAGATTCTCCACCGGCCCTCCACCGGGGAAGGAGGGGCCCTGCCACCGCCTCCTGAGAAAAACCATGACACTATCACTGAGCGGCCCGCCTCAGGAACATCGCTTCGCCTGGCGTCTAGCGGGGCACGCGGCCTGAGGGGGGGCTCTTTTCTTGGGACGCTTACCTGTGGCCTCCTCCGCGACGCGAACCGGCTGAAGGCTGCTGCTGGGGCCGCGTGGGAGGGAAGGGAGCCGCAGGGGGGCGTCCTCGGCGGCGAGCTGGCGGAGGCGTCCGAGCCGACGGCTGGTTGGAGGCAGCAGCTGGCCGTCGGGGCAGAGAAACCGCCTTCGTCTGCTCCTAGGCGGTCGAGAAGTGCTGGGCAAAGTCCTGGACCGCACCGCCGAACATTATGATGCTCCTGGACCACAGCGGTGGGCATCACCTGACCAAGGGAGCGAGCGACCGCCTCCGTGACCCGTTTAAGGACAAGGTAGGCGGCAGGCTCGCAGCTCGCTTGGTCCGTCACCTCCTCGTGCACATTCCTGAGCAGCTAGCTTTGTAGGTGCTCATCATATGCAGGGCGGAGGCTGCCTGTCCCGCCGCTCTACAGAATCGCGCCGCCATAGACGACGAGAACCCATAGGCTTTGGAGGGGCATCTGAGAGCAACCGCCGGTTGACCGGGGGAGCCCCAGCGTACCCACAGACAGCCGCATCGCCGAGGGGAGGAAGGGCGGGGAACTAAGCACGCTTTTTTTTTTTTTTTTTTTATTATTATTTATTTATTTATTTTTTAGTGCGTGTCAGTTCCGCATGCAACTCGGGGAAAAAAGGAAATTGGGGTTGGCCGTGGCCGTAAGGTGGCAGCGTTACCCAAAAACCAATTATTCAGCCGCGAGAGATCGGGATGGGGCGGAGTTCCACCCCCACCCGATGCTCACGGACGCCCGAGATAGCACGGCCATCATCGCGGGATCAGACACGGCGGCGCTGACGCTCCCGAGGGAGGCAACGCGGCCGCATCCTCACTTCCCGAGGAGTCAAGCCCGCCTAGTGATGCTGTGATCGACATCGCATCATCATCTGGAGCGCTGCCCGAAGCAGCCGGTGCCACCGAAGAAGCAACCGACTGAATCGAACTAACGCTCGCTGGCTCTCGCACTGAGGCGGGAGGTGTGGCCCGAGGAATCGTCGGGGCTTTATCCCACACCATCACCGTAAAATCACCAGGTCCCCGGGTCGACGGGCCCCCTATGGAGGAAACCGATCGAGCGGGGGGGGACCGGGAGTCTCACTCAAGTGAGATCATTGAGTCTCGACCTCAGTGTAGAGATGGTCATGTTCCCACAGAAGGAACATGAGTCATCCACGAACGCTGCTGCTGCATGCTGAAATGCCCAGGCATACAAAGCAGCGATCGTGACCATCAGATGACGACAGAAATCAACCACACCCAGAAGAACACGGGCGAACCGTCTTTAAAAAGACGTGCGCGTGCAGCTCTTTCAATGAGAGGAGGAAATTCACTCTTTCAGCGCTGAAGCGACCAGGGAGAAGCGCAAAGTCTGGCAGACCACTGCTCAGATCGCAGGCGATGCAGAATCTCGCTGGGTACCGCCGTCACACCAACACTGAAGAGGACGCTCGTCTCGAAGAGTCTTGAACAGTGCTTTCAGGAGTGAAGAGGTTCTCTTGGCTCCGAAGCGAAAACATACTGCGGTTGCGTTCACTTCCTCCTTTTATACTTACGGAGTAGGGCGGAGTACGCTATGCAAATTTCCGCAGCCCCAAGGCATTGCATGCCATTGGCTCGTGTTTAAATACTCGAAGAGGATTGGCTTTCTATGCGAAACCCCCAATCTCCGTCACTTCTGACGTAACTCGAAGTGACTACGAAAGGGAACTGCCGAATATACAGAATTTAAAGCCGGATTGTTATCGTCTAACCTCTTGTTGCACAACTGAGGACCAAGTGAAGGAGGCAGAAAGTTTGGAGGTTTGTGCTGGGCAGTTCGTGCACGATGACTGTGACATTTTGGACGGACGGTTTAGCCTGGTGTTCGCGGTGTTCGGAAGCCCCGAGTCTTGGCTGCTAAACTATGGTTGAAGATCCGCTCAGGAGTCATGTCAGTCGCTCATATTCCCAACTGTAAATTTACTGATTCTTGTGATGGATAGAACATTTTGAGCCCTTGTGCACTCGTGCAGGAGGTTGGTGTGTCAGTTTTACATGTTGTAAATCATACAAATTGGTTGTGATTTAAAAAAAAATAATTGTCATAAATAAAAATGTGAAAAACCATACTTTGAAGATATTTGATTTTCAGTTTTAGATGGCAATGGTTGATTTGTTTTACTAAAAAAAAATAAATGCCACATAAAAATGTACAAACACATACTTTGAAGACCATAATTAAGGTAATTAAAAAACAATAAGACGTAATATGAAAAATTGTTGTTTATTACACATCTGCAGATAGAGACAGACTGATCATTCACTGTAGCTGCTATAGCATTTGCGGCAGATCAGAAACGACCACAGCGGCGTATTTGTAATGATTAGACACAGCTTCCACCATTGAATGAATATATCACTGTCCTTCGTGTCAAATATACATTTCGAATTAATAATTGTTCCTAGATTAACAAAACCTGCGGTGCTCGTTGACTGAAATCCTATTGTAAACATAATCCTCTGATCATTCTGACTTGTTGTTTCCAGCCATTTCGGCGCGTGACATACGTCACTCACGACACCCCGTTAGCGATTGGCTATGGCAGATCGTGAGTGACTTTGGGAAGATCCAATAGATTTGAACTTTAATAGTGAACCCGCCTACAAGGAAGGAAACGTTTTTCAATGGAGCGGTTCCAGACTCTATGTGGAAATGAAATGAACTAGAGTCTGGTTGAACCAGGCTAGTTGGAATTGGCCTGTTGTGAAGGGCATCCCTGGGTTCAGCTCTTCCAGAGCCACATCAAGGACCAGCAGCAGCAACACCTTCATTACTGGGAAATGAGATTTAAATTATCTTTGTACACTGTGAAATAATTTGTTGCTGCATTAAATGAAATAGACCTATAATCCAAATTGTCTAGTTTAGTCATTTCAACTGTTAAATCTTGAGTATGATAAATTGCTTTGTCTTGTGAAAGTAAAAACTGATAAACTTATGTTAATGTAAAAATATTTTGCCATGAGTTATCAATCACATTGCACTGGAGAGTGAAGAAAACTTCTCAGATGACTGTCCTTTGGAGGAAGTACTTTAATTTAATTGATGGCTTTAATTGATTTCTACTTGTGCCTATATTATTTCTGACAGGAGTCCACATGTACAGAAAGGCCTACAGAAGAGTCTGCACACAGCAGTGGGCAGTGTGGAGACAACTTTTGCTTTTTATTTGTTGCATGAGGCATGTGTGACACAAACGACACAGGGTTAAATTTGTTCCCTATATGAGTCTTCAACAGAAAATAGAGTATTTTGAAAAAACAAAAATCAGGGGGAGAAACAGAACTTGACTAAGAAAAAATTGCACTAGAAATAGAGTTGCTTCAAAATAAACTTCAGAGTAAAATGTCACGGGTGACAAAAATTGCTCAGTAAACGGAGCCTTCTTGAGAGTCCCAAGTTTCCTAGGGGAGCGGATTGTGTGCAACACACCACTGCGGTTCCGGGCGTGATGGAATCATGCCCGCACTGATTAGCGCTAATGCACTGCAGGTGCGAGAGATAGAGGAGCGGCACTCACACAGGTTTCCTGTTTGACGAGTCAAGATAAACAAGATAAAAGGAGACAGACAGAGGGGAGAGAGGGGCTCAGACGGGGGAGACACAGACGGGGAAGGCTCAGATGGAGGACCTACTGACAGGGAAGGGACAGGGGAAAGGGAGAGACGCCCATTTAAGCTTGCTGGATCAGAGTGATCGTTTGTAGGAAGCCTGCTGGTCTGAGCTATCGATCTGTGCTGGGAAAGAAGAGAGCAAAGATAAGTGAACTGATTTTATCTTATGAACATTTAAACCGCTTGAAGAGGATACAGTGAGTGTGGATCTGACTGTTGGAGAAGCTATGTGTTTCAGAGAGTGTGGAGGAGGAATTGAAAGTGAAACCCCATGTAAAGTGAGCACAACAAACAGAGCGAGGCCTCTGATCAGCCCTACCGTGTGAGTGAATTGCAGTGCTTTTGCCTTATTAATACACATTGATTTTTGGCTGTGGAATTGAAGTGAACACGAGTGTGATGTGTCTTTGCTGAGAAGTAGCCCTATCCATGCTTACATGTTCGTGGAAGGTTATTATATCTGCCCCCCCCCCCCCCCCCGTCAGAAGCCCAGAGTGATACAGTGAACTGAGGAGAGAGTACTTTGTACTGTGAAGATCCCCACCTGTTCTACTTACTGTTTGAGCCCAGAAGCATACAGCATTGCTGGTAAAGTAATCGTTTAACCCACTGTCGCCCTACTGTCAACTGAAGAGAGAGTACTTTGTACTGTGAAGATCTCCACCTGTTCGACTTGCTGTTTGAGCCCAGAAGTATACAGCAACGCTGATAAAGTAATTGTTTAACCCACTGTCGCCCTACTGTGAACTGAAGAGAGAGAGAGTACTCTGTACAGTGAAGAATCCTTACCTGCCATACTTACTGTATGAGTCTGGAAGTCTGCAGCACCGCTGGGGGAAAAGTAAGCTTTTAATCCACTGCTTCACTACCGTGCACTAACGAGAGTACCCTGTACTGTGAAGAATCCTTACCTGCCATACTTACTGTATGAGTCCGGAAGTCTGCAGCACCGCTGGGGGGAAAAGTAAGCTTTTAATCCACTGCTTCATTACCGTGCACCAACGAGAGTACCCTGTACTGTGAAGAATCCTTACCTGCCATACTTACTGTATGAGTCTGGAAGTCTGCAGCACCGCTGGGGGAAAAGTAAGCTTTTAATCCACTGCTTCATTACTGTGCACCAACGAGAGTACCCTGTACTGTGAAGAATCCTTACCTGCCATACTTACTGTATGAGTCTGGAAGTCTGCAGCACCGCTGGGGGAAAAGTAAGCTTTTAATCCACTGCTTCACTACCGTGCACTAACGAGAGTACCCTGTACTGTGAAGAATCCTTACCTGCCATACTTACTGTATGAGTCCGGAAGTCTGCAGCACCGCTGGGGGAAAAGTAAGCTTTTAATCCACTGCTTCACTACCGTGCACTAACGAGAGTACCCTGTACTGTGAAGAATCCTTACCTGCCATACTTACTGTATGAGTCCGGAAGTCTGCAGCACCGCTGGGGGGAAAAGTAAGCTTTTAATCCACTGCTTCATTACTGTGCACCAACGAGAGTACCCTGTACTGTGAAGAATCCTTACCTGCCATACTTGCTGTATGAGTCTGGAAGTCTGCAGCACCGCTGGGGGAAAAGTAAGCTGCAACCCCCTGCTCCATTATCGTGCATCAACGAGAGTATCTTAAACTGTGAGAAACCCTTGGTTTAATAAAGATTGTTACTCCTTTGAAACTTATCTCTGTCTCCGGGTCCTCTGTTGCGTGCCTGTGGTGTCGGCTCCTCACGGTGGTGACTCGGTTAGAGGGGGGGTGGTTGGTCACCCGAGCGTTCCTCCCCTCGACCTGTGACATCAAAGTGGCGTAGTCGGCAGAATACACACCGTGAGTTGTAGCGGCCACAGGTACGCGATGACGGACGAAGAGGTACCTATGGTAGGGTGGGCAGTGGTCCCGAGGGACCCCGAAGTTGAAGCCAGAGCGGCTCCGCCCTCGCCACCCCGACGATCTCAACGGAACACCCGAGGACAACCACCTGAGAGGGACGGCGAATGGAATTGAGGAACGCCGGTTCCAGGGACTGGAACCGATTGGCAAGGGGGGATGTCACGGGTGACAAAAATTGCTCAGTAAATGGAACCTTCTTGAGAGTCCCGAGTTTCCTAGGGGAGCGGATTGTGTGCAACACACCACTGCGGTTCCGGGCGTGATGGAATCATGCCCGCACTGATTAGCGCTAATGCACTGCAGGTGCGAGAGATAGAGGAGCGGCACTCACACAGGTTTCCTGTTTGACGAGTCAAGATAAACAAGATAAAAGGAGACAGACAGAGGGGAGAGAGGGGCTCAGACGGGGGAGACACAGACGGGGAAGGCTCAGATGGAGGACCTACTGACAGGGAATGGACAGGGGAAAGGGAGAGACGCCCATTTAAGCTTGCTGGATCAGAGTGATCGTTTGTAGGAAGCCTGCTGGTCTGAGCTATCGACTGGATCTGTGCTGGGAAAGAAGAGAGCAAAGATAAGTGAACTGATTTTATCTTATGAACATTTAAACCGCTTGAAGAGGATACAGTGAGTGTGGATCTGACTGTTGGAGAAGCTATGTGTTTCAGAGAGTGTGGAGGAGGAATTGAAAGTGAAACCCCATGTAAAGTGAGCACAACAAACAGAGCGAGGCCTCTGATCAGCCCTACCGTGTGAGTGAATTGCAGTGCTTTTGCCTTATTAATACACATTGATTTTTGGCTGTGGAATTGAAGTGAACACGAGTGTGATGTGTCTTTGCTGAGAAGTAGCCCTATCCATGCTTACATGTTCGTGGAAGGTTATTATATCTGCCCCCCCCCCCCCCCGTCAGAAGCCCAGAGTGATACAGTGAACTGAGGAGAGAGTACTTTGTACTGTGAAGATCCCCACCTGTTCTACTTGCTGTTTGAGCCCAGAAGTATACAGCAACGCTGATAAAGTAATTGTTTAACCCACTGTTGCCCTACTGTCAACTGAAGAGAGAGTACTTTGTACTGTGAAGATCCCCACCTGTTCGACTTGCTGTTTGAGCCCAGAAGCATACAGCATTGCTGGTAAAGTAATCGTTTAACCCACTGTCGCCCTACTGTCAACTGAAGAGAGAGTACTTTGTACTGTGAAGATCCCCACCTGTTCGACTTGCTGTTTGAGCCCAGAAGTATACAGCAATGCTGATAAAGTAATTGTTTAACCCACTGTCGCCCTACTGTGAACTGAAGAGAGAGAGAGTACTCTGTACTGTGAAGAATCCTTACCTGCCATACTTACTGTATGAGTCTGGAAGTCTGCAGCACCGCTGGGGGAAAAGTAAGCTTTTAATCCACTGCTTCACTACTGTGCACTAACGAGAGTACCCTGTACTGTGAAGAATCCTTACCTGCCATACTTACTGTTGTAGCAAATGCAACATTTAATAATATACATAAAATGTATTTAAGGGGGCCGAAGGCCAATTTAGCTCAAAGGGAAATGATTCATTGATTTGCAATGAATCTATGGAACCGAATCACTGAACCGAGCAAATGACTCGCTTAGAATTCATTTGAACGGGCCGTAATTATAACCAAATCTATAGTGAAACACTATGTCTTAGCAAGGTAACTTTAAATCGAACAGTACAAGACATTAAATGTGCAAACACGACACAAGAAGATTTAACTTTTCAAATATATGGGAGACTTTATTAGCTATTCTAAACACAACTCTAAGGTCTAAACATAATCACGCACACACACACACACATTCATACAGTCGCGAAAGGGAAAGAGTGAGTTGGAAAGAGTGAGAGAGAAAGTTTTAACTTTCTATATGCATGTAAGACATAACCTGAAAGGACCACCAAGCATTAATTTGAACCTTCATTTCTTAGAGAGGTTATTCAATTAACATTAAAGCACCAGTTCAGTTAGAGCCTGGAGTACTTGCACTTTGTAGTGGCTGAGGGAATTCCCTTTGTCTGCGTCGCTTCGAAAGGGGGGTTTCCCGGCCTGGTCCGTTGCGTGGTTTGTTGTCTTTGAAGTGCAGGGATGGAAGTTTCGCCGCTGGTCACGTGTGATTAGCAAGCGAATGAGAGTCTTTTCCAGTTCGAAGCGTGTTGCAAACTTAACTTTGAAACGAGACTTTTACGAAAAAGGAAATAAAGGAAAGAAATGAAAGTAAGACGAGTCGGATGGCTTGACTGAGCTGAATTGTAACCCTGATCTTGATGGGTTATTCGTCTGCGGGTCGAATTTGGTCTAGTCGATGTAGAAGCATGCGGACATGTTCTTTGTTTCAGAGATAAGCACGAACAGAACACTCTCTTGCTGGTTTTAGAGAGAGGCACTAACTTAACAGTTACAGAACTGAACGAACTGAACTGAACACAAACAAAAAGAAAGAACATAACAAAAACAAAACATGAGGTCTTGTTCCTTTGTTCGGATCTTTAACTTAAACTCTAGTCCAACCTCCAAGAAACTTCAGGCCAATGGGTAATGGCATGATCTCAGGAGGTGGATCTACTTCTTTACTTATCATAATTTATGCATGGTCTGTGAGCTGGTCTCCAGCACTTAGCAGAGACAAAAGACCATGGTTTAAACCTTATGATTATTATAATCATAAAACAAAACCTTTTACGCAGATTTCAATCAAGCCATCTTTTGAATTAGGAGAATACGGTTTGTTTAAGAGCAAACGAGGCATTCACACTTTAATGGTTGTATAACAATTACAAGAGTTAATAGTTAACAACAATTACATGGTTATTATGTGATCTAAGCATAATAGTCTCAGCCTCAGACGTCACGCCCACGGAACGTTGGCTAAACGTCTGATGCATATGGTACACTTAACTGGAAACACTTCAGGAATGTCGAAGTCGTCATCTGATTGGTTGAATTTTATCGGATTTCCGGGGGGCGTCAGTGTCGCGTTTATTTTCGGTCCGCCGGGAAAAAAGCGCAGATTTGTGATTGCGGAATAAAAACTGTTGTGTTTATATGAGTGACCTATGTGAGTTACAATGAGCATTAATCAAGATCAGCTAAACGTAGTTGTATGTCCCCTCCTATCTATTATTGAAGATCAACGCGGAGCGTTGTTAACGAGCGCCTCCGGTAACTGCTGCTGACTGCTGACTGACTTGTTGCACGCCGGTCTGTTGTTGTGGGGACATTTACACGCCCCGAAACGTGACGCTGAATGAAACGAACTCTAATTGGTTGTTTGACATGTCGGTCAAACGGCCTTATGGGCGGGCCTTGGCCAAAGAAAGCTGCTATGAATTCCAGACCTTCAGCCGTCAGTCTGAAGGTCTGGCTACGCGAGACTATAAGCATAATAACACATGAAGTGTAGGAACAACAACAATTATGATTGGTTATAGGTCCAAGAATTGTTCTGTGGTGAGTTTATATGATTTTATGTGTGAGATCTCCGATCTCAACAGTGAGGTCGTGGTAGGTTCAAGGAGTAGGGGTAGAGGAAGGTGTTCTGTGTAACATCTCTGTCAGGAGATCAAAGAGGTCTTTGTTGTGAGCCTCTGTTCCACCATTTTGGAGCTGACCTGTCCCAGTAAAACATTAGCATATTGACACGTTCGTCCTGTTTAGTGCCCATCTCTTGGGCCTGTGGGGCAATAAAAGTCCTTATCTGCAGACAGCACGGAGTCGTTCCGTGACTCTGGAATGTGGGCTCCAGAACTTGGAGTGTTGAAGCCATGTGAATTAATTCCCATGAGAGATTAATTTGATTAAGTTGTG
The DNA here is from genome assembly GCF_016745375.1 of Pimephales promelas. The sequence goes on from NW_024121488.1 coordinate 6,415,995, forward strand.
TTTGATTCGCCTCGATTCTCTACACTGTATGAGTCCGGAAGTCTGCAGCACCGCTGGGGCGAAAAGTAAGCTTTTAATCCACTGCTTCATTACCGTGCACCAACGAGAGTACCCTGTACTGTGAAGAATCCTTACCTGCCATACTTACTGTATGAGTCTGGAAGTCTGCAGCACCGCTGGGGGAAAAGTAAGCTTTTAATCCACTGCTTCATTACTGTGCACCAACGAGAGTACCCTGTACTGTGAAGAATCCTTACCTGCCATACTTACTGTATGAGTCCGGAAGTCTGCAGCACCGCTGGGGGGAAAAGTAAGCTTTTTATCCACTGCTTCATTACTGTGCACCAACGAGAGTACCCTGTACTGTGAAGAATCCTTACCTGCCATACTTACTGTATGAGTCTGGAAGTCTGCAGCACCGCTGGGGGAAAAGTAAGCTTTTAATCCACTGCTTCATTACTGTGCACCAACGAGAGTACCCTGTACTGTGAAGAATCCTTACCTGCCATACTTACTGTATGAGTCTGGAAGTCTGCAGCACCGCTGGGGGAAAAGTAAGCTGCAACCCCCTGCTCCATTATCGTGCATCAACAAGAGTATCTTAAACTGTGAGAAACCCTTGGTTTAATAAAGATTGTTACTCCTTTGAAACTTATCTCTGTCTCCGGGTCCTCTGTTGCGTGCCTGTGGTGTCAGCTCCTCACGGTGGTGACTCGGTTAGAGGGGCGGTGGTTGGTCACCCGAGCGTTCCTCCCCTCGACCTGTGACAAAAATAACACAGAGTACTATTGCTGACCTTGCATAATATCTTTTAAAAAGCTGACTGAATAACTGGCTTTTCTTTACGAAGAACTATTGAAATAAAACTCTAAGCAAATAGAGTTTTGCAAATTTGTCTTGTCTTTTATTTTAGGCTTAATTAAACATTTTTTTTTCTTTTTCTGATGTTGGCAGTGTTGTGTAATATGGCACATGCAATGTCTCAGGCCCTGTCAGGTGCAACCTTTAAGGCTTTGAAAAAGACCCTGAAATCAGACCCCAGACCCTGAAATCTTCCCTTTAGTTGGCCAAAGCTCATTTCATTGTGTGCCCTAGAGCTGCATTGTAACTGGTCTGGGGTTTGGGTCAGGGAATGGGGTCATAAAACACCTGTCTCCATGCAGGATCCTGTTGTAATCACCTGTTTAATGGAAAAATGCAGTTCTCAGCGTAAGTGTATGTAATACCGTGAGTTTGATATTTATAATTTTCCTTACCATGTTCAAATAATGTTCATAAATGTGAATCTCTTAAAATTCTTGAGTCATGCACAGATCCTGGCCATTTTGCTTTCACACTGATTTGTGATATAGAACATGGTCACACACCATCTAAAAGATTTTACTCAGTCAAATGCCTTTTTAAAAAAGTGGATTTTTAAAAAAGTGGATTAATATTCCAAATCTGGAATATTAAAAATTGTAATAGTAATTTGGCTGCACTGTATAAGCCCCCTTTCTGCTCACAAAATCTCTTCATTGAGGCCTTGATGGGAACATGTGTGTAGTCTAGTCTATGGCACCAATCACGTAAATTAAGCCTGAGGGACTGTAAGTCATAATCCGCATGGTCATCATGATTGCATTATCTTCATTAAAAATTATAATATACCCTAAGTTGGCAAAAAACAAAACAAAAAAACTAAGAGCACTACTTTGTGAATGGCACAACAGAAAGCTTATCAAGTTCTCCGCATCTCCAATAGTGTAAAGGAAGCCACTCGCAAATAATTTTAGGGCAATGCAAACATTTTGTGCTGTTGTTGAAGCCCGAATCGAATCGAACATTAATGTGCATTTCCAACAAAATAACAATGTATTAAACGACACCCTCACGACGATCGTTTCACGAGAAAACAAAAATAAATCTCAGAAATTAGGCTACACTATCGCGCTGCGCTGAAGGACTTCCCGTATCAGCCGCGATCTAATCCTGAAATAAACCTGCTCGCGAGCAGGTTCAAACTGACGGACCTGTTGCTATGACAGCAAGTCCAGGATGAGCGTCGAAGAACCAAACGATCCAAGATCATGGCAAATCGCCAACAATCAAATCCAGCTAACTGAGTTAGCGACGTACGAAGAACGAGCCCCAGAGGGCTGTTTCACAAAACCAAGATAGCGGATTAAGCCGGGATTTTCCAGATATCCTGGCTGAATTAAGCCGGGACTCGGTTTCACGAAAGCAGTAGCACATAAATTACCATGGCGATTTATTCTGTGCAGCTAGCCTGCTCCAGATCAGGCTAACAGGGTCCGTGTACGGTCAGGGGATCTCTGGATAATCCGTAATTCGTTTGTACTTATGAAACGAAAATACCGTTTTTCTGTTTTTTGTTTCAGATAGAAAAACCAAATAACCGTTTTTGGTGTCAGATTTAAAAAACGAAAAACCAATTGAAAACTGCCCGTTTTTCGTTTTTGAGGACCATATCGTTATTTCTTTTGAACAAAGAATGAAGTGAGTCTTTGAACGGTCAGGGGATCTCTGGATAATCCGTAATTCGTTTGTAATTATGAAACGAAAATACCTTTTTCTGTTTTAGTTTCAAATAGAAAAACCAAATAACCGTTTTTGGTGTCCGAATCAAAAAACGAAAAAAACAATTAAAAACTGTCCGTTTTTCGTTTTTTGGGGATCATTTTATCGTTATTCCTTTTGAACAAAGAATGAAGTGAGTCTTTGAACTTCTGTCAATTCGTTTTTCGTTTATAAACCAAAAACGGAAGTCACGTGGACCATTCCTTTTTTGGAAGCGAATGTAACCGGAAACACTTTCAAAATAAAAGTAACTATAGTTAGCGAGATGATTGTAGACTAAAACTGAACTATAACTTTTTTTTAGTACAACTAAAGTAGCACTGGGCTATTATAAGCTACTATAGTAGCTTCCACTATCTACTGTTACCCCTTCTGTGTCAAAACAAAACTCTTCCAAAACAAATGTAGAAAGTTTTAAAACGTTTTATTTTTCCTTTGCATTTTTCTCCAGTGTAATATTATTATGTTAGTTAAGTAGATGAACTATTTTTAACCCTTGTGCATCAATTATATAGAGGACAAAAATGTCCGTGTCAAAAAACTGTCATAAAAATGTGAAGCTTGGAGCACAGACTTAAGTTAATTTTTTAAGCTTGGAGCACAGACTTCAGGTATCATTTTAAAGAAGACCCATGGCAGATTATTGCTGACGTAAACTAAAGCTTAATTAAAATAATAAGTAAATCCAAAAAAGTTTTGATACTTAGGTATAAGTTTATGAAAATTATTTATAAAAAAAATATGATTTATAAAATATATATTTTATAAATCAGGTTGAACTCTAAAACTGCAAGAAAATCAAAGCCATGCATCTGAATAGGTTGTGTTCCAAATTTGAGTTGGATCTCAAAAAAATGAGCTTTCGGTAAGAGTTTGTTTGGGTGCAGTAACAGATTTCCCCCATTGGGTGTCAGCAAAACTCCACTGGTGCACACAGTGATTGGATTTTAGATTTGCAATTGAGTTTTTCTCTCTCAAATATTACAAGCACACAAACACATTATAAACACACATAAAAATGTATTACACACATACAAACCACACTCTGACATCCACCCACACAATTATCGTTAATAAGCAGAAAACAGGAATAAAGTAATATTTGTTTTATAGGCCAAACCATCTGGTAAAAAAAAAGAAAAATAGTAAAAATAAAATTTTTGGAGCCTTGGCAACAAAATAAAAGCCTCTTAACAAAGATTGCATAATTTATAGTTATGCTATACATTTATAGTTAAATGGCCCTGGGATTAAAAATTGCGGTTTCAATGGGTTAATGGGGACATTTTTGTCCAAAAGGCGCTGATACGGAATATTTTCTGTACCTAATGCAAAATTATTATTTCGGGGGTTTTTTTAAGAAAATGGCGGGGAAATAGTAATAGAAAAATACACACCTGTGCCAAATTAGCATTAACACAGGTAAAGTGATAAAAAAACTGAAAAGGACAAAAATGTCCATAAGGATGCACAAGGGTTAATGCAGCTTGTAGTTCTCATTAGTTATGTAGACCTACTTGTGTGTGAAACCCAGCATTACTCGGTCAAAAATGAGCTGGGACTTTCAGATCTTTTAGCTTTTTTTTGGGGTTTAATTCTGTTTGATGAACCACCGGGTAAAGGCAGTGCTCTGTACGTTTGGTACTTGTGTAAAGTAAAATAAGTGTTTCGTTTTTTACTTTTAGTTTTTTAGCATTTAGTTTTTCTCCCTGGTACTCGTGTCAGGGCCTCCCAAAGTTTCCCCAATACCTGTCCTGGAGGATGTGAGCCTGTGCACTGTGTGCAGGGTTTAACGACTGATGATAGTAGCAGGACGGCCCCTTCACCTACCGTCACTCTCTCTTCAAATAAATGCTGGACAAGCAGGACAAAGCAGAACACCAGTCCTTCCTCTGGCACCATAAAAGGGCCTTGTTGTCACTTTCAGATATGTATGGTTTATGTTAAGCCACATCTTTGTGGATTTTGTGGCACTACTTTTGTGGAATTGGATAATGTCAGCTTATGACTTTAATTACAAATGTACATCATAATGTACAATGAATCTCTGCATTGCAACTCTTGCACACACAACCAACACCACACTTTATGTAAAAAAGATTGGAGAGCATTATTTATTATCTTTAACTTCAGTAGATGTAAAACACTACAAGGGGAATGTGTTGCTCTCAGGAGGAGGCTGTATTTGTACAATGACATCCTCGCTCTGGCTAAATCTACATCTGTCCACTGCAGAGGCTAATAACCACAACCTGGAGGAGGAACTATATAAATGTGTAAAAGTATAATATAACCTTATAACATTTACAGTAGGTTAGTCTTCACTCACCCACTATGCTTGTAAAACATGTTAGGCCATATATGCTAGTGAAAGAGTTTCAATACAAAGCCCTGCTCATGCATAGGCTACATAGCTGTAGGCCCTATTCACCAATGGTCTTACAAATGTTTAATTCTCCCTAACAACAAGAGCTATTATTTTATAGTTTAAATTTTTATTTTAGTTAACTAAAGTGTTTTTCACCCAGTGCTACTTTAGTTGTACTTAAAAAAGTATTATTATTTCAGTTTTAGTCTACAATCATCTCGCTAACTGTAGTTACTTTTATTTTGAAAGTGTTTCTGGTTACATCCGCTTCCAAAAAGGGAATGGACCACGTGACTTCCGTTTTTGGTTTATAAACGAAAAACGAATTGACAGAAGTTCAAAGACTCACTTCATTCTTTGTTCAAAAATGAATAACGATAAAATGGTCCCCAAAAACGAAAAACGGGCAGTTTTTAATTGGTTTTTCGTTTTTTGAATCTGACACCAAAAAACGGTTATTTGTTTTTTCTATCTGAAACAAAAAACAGAAAAACGGTATTTTCGTTTCATAAGTACAAACGAATTACGGATTATCCAGAGATCCCCTGACCTTGAACTTCTGTCAATTCGTTTTTCGTTTATAAACCAAAAACGGAAGTCACGTGGTCCATTCCTTTTTTGGAAGCGGATGTAACCAGAAACACTTTCAAAATAAAAGTAACGAATCGGTTACCTAACGTAACCTCGGTTCTCTCTAGATGAGGGAACGAGTATTGCGTAAGCTAGCTTACGCTACGGGAAAGATTCATCTTTGCTGAGAAGTTGAAGCCAAAAAATTATTCCATAATTTTGTAATCATTGTCAAAGCAGTCTCTTCTGAGGCAGACCATGAGCGGGCTAGCTAGCGGCTCATTGGTTCGCTCAGAGAGAATGCACGAACCTATGGGAGAGCGGCGCTGAGTCTGCGGCCAATGAGCGGACGGCGCTCGCTCGCTGCGTCAGAGCCCGCCAAAGGGGGCGTGGCTACAGTGTATAAAGGTAGCTCTCCCAGGCTCGTTCGTCGATTCTGTCAGCATGAAGCGAAACGCTGGTGGCGCAAGCACGGCCGGGAACGCAATACTCGTTCCCTCATCTAGAGAGAACCGAGGTTACGTTAGGTAACCGATTCGTTCTCTTACGAGAGGTTCTCTCGTATTGCGTAAGCTAGCTTACGCTACGGGAACACCTGGTCAACGCCGTGCACGCTATGTAACCACTAAGCATCCCAGGGGGGGAACAACACCGGGGAATCTTTAAGTGGACGAAGACAATAGGCGGCCAGCATAGCGGCCGTTATCATCTAGTGCA
>NW_024121488.1:6432084-6465759 GCF_016745375.1 Pimephales promelas
CTAACTTAAGCGTTACCTTGTCATCCCGCAGGAACTACTAGTGATGTGGCCCATTATTTTAAAGTGAAAAACATGTTAACGCCTAACTAACTACAAGCGTTACCTTGTGTAAACATTGCGGGATGACAAGGTAACGCTTGTAGTTAGTTAGGAGTTAACATGTCATCCCGCAGGAACTACTAGTGATGTGGCCCATTATTTTAAAGTGAAAAACATGTTAACTCCTAACTAACTACAAGCGTACTTGTCATCCCGCAATGTTTGTTGTTAGTTAGGAGTTACTGTGACTGACATTCAATAGAGCTCATTATTGTGAACTAATCCAATCCTGAGAGTGTCACCATCACTTCCTAATTATTTAAGATTTATTTTTAAAACTGTCTTTATTAGGATTATTTTATGTTTAAGTTTTAAATAAACAGAGAACATGCGTCCATCCTGGCAAGAGTAGTGGTCACAATCTCAACCTAGCTAATGTATTTGGGGGGATGTATAAACTTCATAAAATGGTTTCCACAAAGAACCCATTTGAGGCACGTGCTTCTGAAATGTTATGACCATGTTAAGAGTATAAAACCCCCACAATTGTTCACTTTTTAGACATGTTACTTTTGTGATTAGTAATTAATTGGTTATTATTTCTTAGTTCACAAGTAGTTCTCAATGAGGATATATTTCTTTAGTAACAATCAAATACCTACCAAGGAACTACCTTTGTACTAAATTACCTATTACTTAATGATTAGTTAATATTGCTTCCATATTAGTTAATAGTATTAACTTCGGTGTTAATGCAGTACTACCTATTACTTCCTGCATAGCTACTTGTTAACTACTGACCATTATTTTAAAGTGTTACGCCAGAAACATGTTAAGTAGGTCAAATATTGACCACTGTCTGGCTGATGAAACATCAGAATGAGTCAATGAGTATTTTTGGAAAGTTCATGGCAAGTTCATTTATAATGCAATGGGAAAAGCATGTCATCTGTTTTTATTGCATGTAATTAATTTTTTTCTTGCAATGTAACTATCTTTTTTATGCACATCGGAATGGGTTAGTTGTTGCATGCATTGTAAAGCAACAGCTAATGCAAAAATGCAACATTTAAATGCAATGATTCCCTTCAGTTATTTCTGAATGTTAGTGGTAGTATAATATTTTAGCGTAATGCAATAGGAAAAGCACGTTATCTGTTTTCATTGCATATAATTTATTTATTTCTTGAAATGTAACTATCTTTCTTGCAATGCAACTATGCACATCAGAATGAGTTATTGCATTGTAATGCAACAGCTAATGCAACGATTTCTTGCATTAGCTAGATAATGCAACGATAGGTTGGAAACGCACGGGAAAGCACTTCTATGTCTTTTCATTGCACAGAGGAAAACGTTAGTTCTTGCGTGCATTATAGTAGACTGTCTATTGCAATAATTTCTATTCAATATGAATATGACTAGTTTAGTGTGCAATTGCAATGCGAAAGCACAATATAATTTCAATTGGGAAAAGCACGTTATCCGTTTTCATTGCACAGAAGTTAGTTCTTGCTTGCAATGCAACTTGTTGCTCTATGCACATCGGAATGAGTTATTGCATTGTAAAGCAACAGCTAATGCAACAATTTCTCTTTATCACACGAATGCAACATCTAAATGCAATGATTTCCCTTCAGTTATTTCTGAACAAGTTAGTGGTAGTGTGTAGTTCTAGCGTGCATTATAGTAGAATGGCTATTGCAATAGTTTCTATTCAATATGAATATGACTAGTGTGCAATTGCAATGCGAAAGCACAATATATAATGCAATGGGAAAAGCACGTTATCTGTTTTCATTGCACAGAAGTTAGTTCTTTCTTGCAATGCAACTATCTGCTCTATGCACATCAGAATGAGTTATTGCATTGTAAAGCAACAGCTAATGCAACGATTTCTCTTTATCACACGAATGCAACATCTAAATGCAATAATTTCCATTCAGTTATTTCTGAACAAGTTAGTGATAGAGCATGTAGTTCTATCGTGCATTATAGAAGATTGTCTATTGCAATAATTTCTATTCAACATGAATATGACTAGTGTGCAATTGCAATGCGAAAGCACAATATATGATTCAATTGGGAAAAGCACGTTATCTGTTTTCATTGCAGAGAATTTAGTTCTTTCTTGCAATGCAACTTGTTGCTCTATGCACATCGGAATGAGTTATTGCATTGTAAAGCAACAGCTAATGGAACAATTTCTCTTTATCACACGAATGCAAAATCTAAATGCAATGATTTCCCTTCAGTTATTTCTGAACAAGTTAGTGGTAGTATGTAGTTCTATTGCAATAGTTTCTATTCAATATGAATATGACTAGTTTAGTGTGCAATTGCAATCCGAAAGCACAATATATAATGCAATGGGAAAAGCACGTTATCTGTTTTCATTGCACAGAAGTTAGTTCTTTCTTGCAATGCAACTATGCACAAGTTCTCTATGCACATCGGAATGAGTTATTGCATTGTAAAGCGACCGCTCATATGATGTTTTCTCGTCTGTGCACAAATTAGTTGTATATTGGAAATGCACGGGGAAGCACTCCTGTTATGTCTTTTCATTGCACAGAGGAAAATGTTAGTTCTTGCGTGCATTATAGTAGATGGGAAAAGCAATGGAAAAAGCAAGTTATCTGTTTTCATTGCATGTAATTTATTTATTTCTTGCAATGTAACTATCTTTTCTATGCAGATCGGAATGAGTTAGTTGTTGCATGCATTGTAAAGCAACAGCTAACGCAACAATACAACTTCTAAATGCAATGATTTCCCTTTAGTTATTACCGAAACTTAGTGGTGTAGTTCTAGCGTGCATTATAGCAGAATGGCTATAATTTCTCTTCAATATGAAAATGACTAGTTTAGTGTGCAATTGCAATGCGAAAGCACAATATATAATGCAATGGGAAAAGCACGTTATCCGTTTTCATTGGATAGAAGTTAGTTCTTTCTTGCAATGCAACTATGCACATGTGCTCTATGCACATCGGAATGAGTTATTGTATTGTAAAGCGACACAGCTCATATGATGTTTTCTCGTCTGTGCACAAATTAGTTGTAGATTGGAAATGCACGGGAAAGCACTTCTGTTATGTCTTTTCATTGCACAGAGAAAAACGTTAGTTCTTGAGTGCATTATAGTAAAATGGCTATTGCAATAATTACGCTTCAATATGAAAAGGACTAGTTTAGTCTGCAATTGCATTGCGAAAGCACAATATATAATTCAATAGAAAAAGTGTGTTATCTGTTTTCATTGCACAGAAGTCAGTTCTTTCTTGCATTGCAACTATGCACATGTGCTCTATGCACATCGGAATGAGTTATTGCATTGTAAAGCGACAGCTCATATGATGTTTTCTCGTCTGTGCACAAAATAGTTGTAGATTGGAAATGCACGGGAAAAAGCACTTCTGTTATGTCTTTTCATTGCACAGAGGAAAACGTTAGTTCTTCCGTCCAATTATAGTAAAATGGCTATTGCATTAATTACCCTTTGATATGAAAAGGACTAGTTTAGTCTGCAATTGCAATGCGAAAGCACAATACATAGTGCAATGGGAAAAGCACGTTATGTTTTCATTGCACAGAAGTTAGTTCTTTCTTGCAATGCCACTATCTGCTCTATGCACATCGGTATGAGTTATTGCATTGTAAAGCAACAGATAATGCAAGGATTTCTATTTATCACACGAATGCAACATCTAAATGCAATGATTTCCCTTCAGTTATTTTGAACAAGTTAGTGGTAGTATGTAGTTCTAGCGTGCACTACAGTAGAATGGCCATTGCAATAATTTCTATTCAATATGAATATGACTAATTCAGCGTGCAATTACAATGCGAAAGCACAATATATAATGCAATGGGAAAAGCACGTTATCTGTTTTCATTGCACAGAAGTTAGTTCTTTCTTGCAATGCAACTATGCACATGTGCTAAATGCACATCGGAATGAGTTATTGCATTGTAAAGCGACCGCTCATATGATGTCTACTCGTCTGTGCACAAATTATTGTTGGTTGGAAATGCACGGGAAAGCACTTCTTTGTCTTTTCATTGCACAGAGGAAAATGTTAGTTCTTGCGTGCATTATAGTAGATGGGAAAAGCAATGGAAAAAGCACGTTATCTGTTTTTATTGCATGTAATTTATTTATTTCTTGCAATGTAACTATCTTTTCTATGCAGATCGGAATGAGTTAGTTGTTGCATGCATTGTAAAGCAACAGCTAATGCAACAATACAACTTCTAAATGCAATGATTTCCCTTTAGTTATTTCCGAAACTTAGTGGTGTAGTTTTAGCGTGCATTATAGCAGAATGGCTATAATTTCTCTTCAATATGAAAATGACTAGTTTAGTGTGCAATTGCAATGCGAAAGCACAATATATAATGCAATGGGAAAAGCACGTTATCTGTTTTCATTGGATAGAAGTTAGTTCTTTCTTGCAATGCAACTATGCACATGTGCTCTATGCACATCGGAATGAGTTATTGTATTGTAAAGCGACACAGCTCATATGATGTTTTCTCGTCTGTGCACAAATTAGTTGTAGATTGGAAATGCACGGGAAAGCACTTCTGTTATGTCTTTTCATTGCACAGAGAAAAACGTTAGTTCTTGAGTGCATTATAGTAAAATGGCTATTGCAATAATTACGCTTCAATATGAAAAGGACTAGTTTAGTCTGCAATTGCATTGCGAAAGCACAATATATAATTCAATAGAAAAAGTGTGTTATCTGTTTTCATTGCACAGAAGTCAGTTCTTTCTTGCATTGCAACTATGCACATGTGCTCTATGCACATCGGAATGAGTTATTGCATTGTAAAGCGACAGCTCATATGATGTTTTCTCGTCTGTGCACAAAATAGTTGTAGATTGGAAATGCACGGGAAAGCTTCTGTTCTGTCTTTTCATTGCACAGAGGAAAACGTTAGTTCTTCCGTGCAATTAGTAAAATGGCTATTGCATTAATTACCCTTTAATATGAAAAGGACTAGTTTAGTCTGCAATTGCAATGTGAAAGCACAATACATAATGCAATGGGAAAAGCACGTTATGTTTTCATTGCACAGAAGTTAGTTCTTTCTTCCAATGCCACTATTTGCTCTATGCACATCGGTATGAGTTATTGCATTGTAAAGCAACAGCTAATGCAAGGTTTTCTCGTCAGTGCACAAAGTAGTTGTAGATTGGAAATGCACGGGAAAAGCATATGTTATGTCTTTTCATTGCACAGAGGAATATCTGTTCGTTAATGCGTACATTAAGACTCAACCCAAAGACTCGTCAAAAGGTTTTAAACAATATAAACTTATAGACTCCTTCTGATATTATATTAGACATAGGTCCCTGTTTGACCTACTGAACATATTTCTGGCCCACTGGTACTTGATCATTAGGTTCCTACACAGAGAAATTTACCTCTAATGATGTTGATAATGATGTAATGATGAGTTAGAAAGATTTTTGACCTACTTAACATATTTCTGGACAAAGAACTCTTGATCTTGATCTACCTATACATTCTCATAGACTACTTCTGATGCTTCCTATAAGCCATATAGAATGTTCATATCTGATTGAACTCATTTCTCTGCAAAATAGAAACTTATAGACTGAAGTTATATATACTATAGATAGGTTCCTTTTACCTATTGAATATAGTTCTGGCCCACGAGTACTAGATCTTGAACTTTCTAAACATACTAATTAACTTTTTTTGATTTTACTTCAGCCTTACAAGAGTTCTTATTTTGACTTCTGAAAATATTTCTGGCCAAAGAGTTTCTTAAACATTAAGTTACTATCCAGAATTACCTCTTATGATGTTATTTTAGCCAGACAGATATTTGACCTACTGAAAATATTCCTGGACCAAGAGTACTTGATCTTGAACTTTCTATCCATACTCATAGACTCTTTCTGATGCTTGCTAAGCCATAGAAAAGTCCAAATGATGCCATCTAACTGACGCTTTACCTTTAGCATCAGCTAGATGACGCGGGTAGGTTTATGTCTGGGGTAGGGTTAGTGATAGTGTCATCTAACTGACGTTAAAGGGTGCCCTAAAACGTCGGATGTTGACGTATGGTCAAAAGCGTCAGTTAGATGACATCTTGGGATGAGAAGGGGCTGACTGAACATATTTCTGGCCCAAGAGTACTTGATCTTGAACTTTCTATACATATAGACTCCTTCTGATGCTTTCTAAGCCATATAGAATTTTCATATTGACCGACTGAACTCATTTCCAGTCAAAGAATCGTCAAAAAATATTAAACAATAGAAACTTATAGACTCCTGATGTTAAATAAACTATAGATAGGGGTTCATATTTGACCTACTTAAAATATTTCTGTCCAAAGAGTCTTTGAACTTGAACTTTCCAAAAACACTCATTGACTCAATCTGATGTTTCATCTGACAGACAGTGGTCCATGGCCAGAAATAAGTTAAGGTTAAATATGGACTCTCCTGCTTAAGAAACATCAGAAGGACTCAATGACTATTATGGAAAGTTCAAGTTCAAAGACTTTTTGGCCAGAAACATGTTAAGTAGGTCAAATATTGACCATTGTCTGGCTCATGAAACATTAGTAGGAGTCTATGAGTATATACATAAAGTTCAAGTTCAAAGACTCTTTTCCCAGGAATATGTTAAGCAGGTCAATCATGGACCACTGTCTGTCAGATGAAACATCAGATTGAGTCAATCAATCAAACATCAATGAGTGTTTATGGAAAGTTCAATTTCAAAGACTCTTTGGAAAAAATATGTTAAGTAGGTCAAATATGGACAGGAGTAAATGAGTATAAAAAGAGATTGAGGTTGATTGCTCATGAAACAGAAGGACTCAATAAGTAGTTCTCAGAAGGACTCAAAACAGCAGAAGGACTACAATGAGTATTTATGGAAAGTTCAAGTTCAAAGACTCTTTGGCCAGTAACATGTTAAGCAGGTCAAATATGGACAACTGTCTGGCTGATGCAGAAGGACTCAATAAGTAGTTATGGAAAGTTCAAATTCAAAGATTCTTTGGACGAAAATATTTTAAGTTGGTCAAACATGGACCACTGTCTGGCTGAAAAAAAAATCAAAGGAGTTAATGAGTATTTGTGGAAAGTTCAAGTTCAAAGACTCTTTGGACAGAAATTTGTTAAGTAGGTCAAAAATGGGCCACTGTCTGGCTGATGAAACATAAGAAGGAGTTCAGAAAAGATCTAGACATTTGTTCACAAGGTCAAATATGGTCTAATCTATGGTTGAAGTAACATCTAAAGATGTCTATGAGTGTGCTTAGCCTTTTAAAAGAATTTGGCAATAAATATGTCAAGTAGGTCATATATTGACAACTCTCTGGCTGAAAAAAAACATCAAAAGAGTTAATGAGTGTTTTTGGAAAGTTCAAGTTCAAAGACTCTTTGGACAGAAATATTTTAAGGAGGTCAAACATGGACCACTGTCTGGCTGAAAAAAAAAACATCAAAGGGGTTAATGAGTATTTATGGAAAGTTCAAGGTCAAAGACACTTTGGACAGAAATTTGTTAAGTACGTCAAATATGGACCAGTCTGGCTGTAAAAAAAACATGAAAGGAGTTAATGAGTTATGGAAAGTTCAAGTTCAAAGACTGTTTGGAAAAAAATATGTTAAGTAGGTCAAATATGGACAGGAGTAAATGAGTATAATTAGAGACTAAGGCTCATGAAACAGCAGCAGACGGGGTCAATAAGTAGTTCTCAGAAGGACTCAAAACAGCAGAAGGACTCAATGAGTATTTATGGAAAGTTCAAGTTCAAAGACTCTTTGGCCAGAAACATGTTAAGTTGGTCAAAAATGGACCACAGCCAGACTTTGGCCTGTATATTTGACCTACTTAACAAAGTTCTGTCCAAAGAGTCTTTGACCATGAACTTTCCATAAAAACTTATTGAGTCCTTATTGAGTCTGCTGCTGTTCATGAGCCTTAGTCCTTAATCTCTATTCATGCTCATTTACTCCTGTCCATATTTGACCTACTTAACATATTTCTGGCCAAAGAGTCTTTGAATTTGATCTTTCCATAAATACTCTTTGACTCCTTCCGATGTTTCTTAAGCAGGAGCGAGCGTCCATATTTGATCTACTTAACATATTTCTTGCCAAATTCTTTTAAAAGGCCAACTTACTATGTACACTCATAGACAACTTTTGATGTTACTTCAACCATAGATTAGACCATATTTGACCTTATGAACACATGTCTAGCATGTCTAGATGTTTTGTGAACTCCTTCTGATGTTTCATCAGCCAGACAGTGGTCCATGATTTACATATTTCTGGCAAAAGTCTTTGAATTTGAACTTTCCGTAAATAACTCATTAACTCCTTTGATGTTTATTTTTTCAGCCAGACAGTGCTCCATATTCGACCTACTTAACAAATTTCTGTCCAAAGAGTCTTTGACCTTGAACTTTCCATAAATACTTATTGAGTCCTTCTGCTGTTTCATCAGCCAGACAGTGGTCCATATTTGACCTACTTAATATGTTTCTGGCCAAAGAGTCTTTGAACTTGAACTTTCCATTAATACTCATTGAGTCTGTTACGATGCTAGTGCTGTTGCAAGAAGGATAAGGCTGTGGATCCATGTGCAGCACACGCTTAATTTACAAACTAGACAACATACTGGACTCAGGAGCATGAACAACCAACACCGCCGTTAACAGTTCACATAAAACAAGAACTCACAAAGACAGGGTAGAAACACAGGGCTTAAATAATGAGGGACAAACAAGCTAAACCAGATAACGAGGGGGGCGTGAGAAATAATAAACACCTGGGATAATTAATAGACAGGGAACAACTGATAACAAAATAACAAGACACAAAACCCACATTATAACATAGCCCCTCCCCTATGGGCGGCTCCTGACGCCCATAAAAACAACAAAAAGTTCAGGTGGGCGGTGAAGCGGAGGCGGTCCGGGGGAGGGACGGAGGGCCAGGCCCGTGCAGGGGAACCGGGCAAGGATATAGCCCAGGCGGGCCTGGACAGCAGAGCGTGGTCGGAGCAGGACGAGCTGAAGTCCAGGGCGGAGCAGGACGAGGCGAAGGCCAGGGCGGAGCAGGACGAGGCGAAGGCCAGGGCGGAGCAGGACGAGGCGAAGGCCAGGGCGGAGCAGGACGAGGCGAAGGCCAGGGCGGAGCAGGACGAGGCGAAGGCCAGGGCGGAGCAGGACGAGCTGAAGTCCAGGGCAGGACGAGCAGGACGCAGGGCGAGCTGAAAGCCAGGGCGGAGCAAGACGAGCTGAAGTCCAAGGCGGAGCAGGACGAGGTGAAGTCCAGGGCGGAGCAGGACCAGGCGACGGCCAGGGCGAAGCAGGATCAGGCGACGGCCAGGGCGGAGCAGGATCAGGCGACAGCCAGGGCGGAGCAGGATCAGGCGACGGCCAGGCCGGAGCAGGATCAGGCGACGGCCAGGGCGGAGCAGGCTGTGGACGTGACCAGGGCGGAACTGTGGGACCCTCGGGCGTCCACAGCAGTGAAGATCCCTCAGACGACCACGGCGGTGAAGACCTTTCAGGAGACCACGGCGGTGACGACCCCTCGGCCGTCCACGGCGGTGAGGACCCCTCGGGCGACCACGGCGGTACAGGACGAGATGAAGGCCATGTCTGTATCGCCTCCATGGCCCTCACAAGGTATCCACTGCCACCCCCCAAAAAATACTTGGGGAAATCCACGGGAATCCACCGGGGCTTGAAGGCTGCAGGAAAGGCGAGGCGCAGAGGCGGGACAGGCAGGGCGAGACGCAGAGGCGGGGCCGGCAAGGCGAGGCACAGAGGCAGGGCCGGCAGGGCGAGGCGCAGAGGCGGGGCCGGCACGAGTCCTCCTTCTCCTTCTGCGGCGGCGCGTCACAGGGCTAGAAACGCTCACTGGACTCAATGGTTCTCTCACTGGACTCAATGGTTCGCTCACTGGACTCAATGGTTCGCTCACTGGACTCAATGGTTCGCTCACTGGACTCAATGACTCACTCACAGGGCTGACGTGAATCGTGTGCTCGGCTGGGCTGACGTGAAGCGCAGACCCTTGAAGCTTGCTCTCCTCCACGCACACAGTAAACACAGAGCCGCTCTTCAACAGGGCCAGGTCGATGTAACATTCTAAAGACCCGTGCGGATCTGGATCGGGCATCAAAGACCGGAGTGGTTCTTCTAATCCCCCACGGAAACATTGGGTGTTCATATGCGCGAGATGAGCCAGTTCAATAAACTCCGCTACATACTGCTCAATAGTCCGACTCTCCTGATGAAGACGGAGAATCTGGATATCTGGACTCCGGGAAAGCATGGCTGCTGGATCACGAATGGGTGAGTTCTTCTGTTACGATGCTAGTGCTGTTGCAAGAAGGATAAGGCTGTGGATCCATGTGCAGCACACGCTTTATTTACAAACTAGACAACATACTGGACTCAGAAGCATGAACAACCAACACCGCCGTTAACAGTTCACATAAAACAAGAACTCACAAAGACAGGGTAGAAACACAGGGCTTAAATAATGAGGGACAAACAAGCTAAACCAGATAACGAGGGGGGCGTGAGAAATAATAAACACCTGGGATAATTAATAGACAGGGAACAACTGATAACAAAATAACAAGACACAAAACCCACATTATAACAGAGTCATTCTGCTGTTTTGAGTCCTTCTGAGAACTACTTATTGAGTCCTTCTGCTGCTGTTTCATTAGCAATCAATCTCAATCTCTTTTTATACTCATTTACTCCTGTCCTTATTTGACCTACTTAATATATTTTTTCCAAAGAGTCTTTGAAATTGAACTTTCCATAAATACCCATTAACTCCTTTGATGTTTTTTTCCATCCAGACAGTTGTCCATGATTGACCTGCTTAACATATTTCTGGGAAAAGAGTCTTTGAACTTGAACTTTATGTATATACTCATAGACTCCTACTAATGTTTCATGAGCCAGACAGTGGTCCACTTTTGACCAACTTAAAATATTTCTGTCCAAAGAATCTTGAACTTGAACTTTCCATAACTACTTATTGAGTCCTTCTACTGTTTTATCAGCAAAAACGTGGTCCATATTTGACCTACTTAACACGTTTCTGGCCAAAGAGTGGCCAGAAAGGAAAGAGAACTTGAACTTTCCATAATACTCATTGAGTCCTTCTCATGTTTCTTAAGCAGGAGAGTCCATATTTAACCTTAACTTATTTCTGGCCATGGACCACTGTCTGTCCAACGCATTCTCATCCTTTAACGTCATATAGAACGCTATATGACAAAACGGCGCTATACTGCGCACATGGCACCCGTTATCGTTAATATAATACGCGCTGTGAGGGCTAAGTTTAGGTGTGGGGTAGGGTGTGCGTGTCATATTCACGCTAAAGGATTTATAACGTCTTGGGTTCACGTGTTATATTAATGATAAAGGGTGCCATGTGCGTAGTATAGCGCCGTTTTTGCATATAGCGTTCTATATGACGTTAAAGGATGAGAACGGACTGGTCTGTCAGATGAAACATCAGATTGAGTCAATGAGTGTTTTTGGAGAGTTCAAATTCAAAGACTCTTTGGACAGAAATATTTTAAGTAGGTCAAATCTATCTATAGTTTATTTAACATCAGGAGTCTATAAGTTTCTATTGTTTAATTACACTTTGACGATTCTTTGACTGGAAATGAGTTCAGTTCAAGTTCAAAATCAAGTACTCTTGGGCCAGAAATATGTTCAGTCAGCCCGTTCTCATCCCAAGATGTCATCTAACTGACGCTTTTGACCATACGTCAACATCCGACGTTTTAGGGCACCCTTTAACGTCAGTTAGATGACACTATCACTAACCCTACCCCAGACATAAACCTACCCGCGTCATCTAGCTGATGCTAAAGGTAAAGCGTCAGTTAGATGGCATCATTTGGACTTTTCTATGGCTTAACAAGCATCAGAAAGAGTCTATGAGTATGGATAGAAAGTTCAAGATCAAGTACTCTTGGTCCAGGAATATTTTCAGTAGGTCAAATATCTGTCTGGCTAAAATAACATCACAAGAGGTACTGTATTTTTAATAGGTCAGATATGGACATTCTATATGGCTTAGGAAGCATCAGAAGTAGTCTATGAGAATGTATAGGTAGTTCAAGATCAAGAAGTCTTTGTCCTGAAATATGTTAAGTAGGTCAAAAATCTTTCTAACTAAAACAACATCATTAGAAGTAAATTTCTCTGTGTAGGAACCTAATGATCAAGTACCAGTGGGCCAGAAATGTGTTCAGTAGGTCAAATAGGGACCGATGTATATCTAATGCAATATCGGAAGGAGTCTATAAATTTATATTGTTTAAAACCTTTTGACGAGTCTTTGTGTTGAGTCTTAATGTACGCAATAACGAACATATAAATTCCTCTGTGCAATGAAAAGACATATGCTTTCCCGTGCATTTCCAATCTACAACGAATTCATTTGTGCACTGACGAGAAAACATCAAATGATCGGTCAGTTTACAATGCCTAAAATTACTAGCCCATTCCATTGTTCAAATAACACTTGTGCATTCGCATACAACTACAACTAACGACATACAACGTATTCTCACCCCAAGGCGTCACCTTTGACCATGCTTCAATATTTGACGTTTTAGGCGTCCTTTAGCGTCACTTACATGACGCGATCCTACGGCGTCATCTAACTGACACTAAAGGAAAGCGTCTGTTAGAGGACGCGGTTAGGTTTAGGTGTGGGGTGGGGGTAGGGTACACGCGATCCTAGGGCGTCATCTTGCTGACGCTAAAGGGCGCCTAAAGCGTCATATATTGAAGCATGTCCAAATGCTTCCCAAGGCGTCAGTTAAGTGACGCTTTGGGGGTGAGAATGGGCTGCGACATAGTACCACTAACTTATTCAGAAATAACTGAAGGGTTATTGCATTTAGATGTTGCATTCGTGTGATAAAGAGAAATCGTTGCATTAGCTGTTGCTTTACAATGCAATAACTCATTCAGATGTGCATAGAGCAGAAAGTTGCATTGCAAGAAAGAACTAACTTTTGTGCAATGAAAACAGATAACGTGCTCTTCCCATTGCATTATAATTGTGCTTTCGCATTGCAATTGCACACTAAACTAGTCCTTTTTATATTGAAGAGAAATTATTGCAATAGCCATTCTATTATAATGCAAGCAAGACGCAAGAACTAACATTTTCCTCTGTGCAATGAAAACACATGACAAAAGTGCTTTCCCGTGCTTTTTCCATCTACAACTAATTTGTGCACAGACAAGAAAACATCATATGAGCTGTCGCTTTACAATGCATACAATACCTATCTCATTCCTTTGTGCAATGAAGAGATGCAAGTGCTTTTTGGATTCACCTCACATTCGATCAAACGTTGTGCATTGAAGAATAACAATACTAACACTTTAATTTTGCATTTTTGTGATGAAGATAAATTGTTGCATTAGCTGTTGCTTTACAATGCAATAACTCATTCCGATAGAGTGCATAGAGTTGCATTGCAAGAAACAACTAACTTCTGTGCATTGAAAACAGATAACATGCTTTTCCCATTGCATTATATATTGTGCTTTTGCATTGTATTTGCACACTAAACTAATCCTTTTTATATTGAAGGGAAATTATTGCAATAGCCATTCTACTAAAATGAAGGCAAGAACTAACATTTTCCTCTGTGCAATGAAAAGACAATGTGCTTTCCCCGTGCATTTCCAATATACAACTATTTCATTTGTTCACTGACGAGAAAACATCAAATGAGCAGTCAGTTTACAATGCCTAAAATGAATATTGTTCAAATAACACTTGTGCTTTTGCATACATACAACTAACTGCATACTACAGCTAACTTAGAAATAACTGAAGGAAAATCATTGCATTTAGATATTGCATTCATGTGATGAAGAGAAATCGTTTCATTAGCTGTTGCTTTACAATGCATGCAATAACTGTCTCATTCCGATGTGCATAGAAAAGATAGTTACATTGCAAAAAAGAACTAAATTATATGAAATGAAAACATATAACATTGAAATTGCACACTAAACTAGTCCTTTTTATACTGAAGGGAAATTATTGCAATAGCAATCTACTATAATGTACTCAATAATGTTTGTTTTTTCATTGCAATGCATAAACTATATAATTTGCTCCTCTTTGCAATGAAAATAAATGACATAACATATGTGCTTTCCCATGCATTTCCATTCTACAACTAATTTGTTTGTATTCTGAAGAGAAAGTATTATATGGTCGCTTTACAATGCATACAATGACTAACTCATTCCTTTGTGCAACGAAGAGATAGTGCATGTGCTTTTGGATTGCATTCCACATACGATCACCTAATAAGTGTTTCAGACAGACATTTGACCTACTGGACATATTTCGTGCGTATGAAGCACGTATGAAATCAGTCCAATGGCGAGAAGGAACGTCATAGGCGGGGTGACGTATCGACCAGGAAACTATAAAGCACACCACAAACACAAGCGCGACAGCTTCTGAAAAGACTGAAGCAAGTGCTCACGGGCATGCCGGGAGTATGGCGTGGACACGCAGCGTCTCGTTCCCTTCAGGGAACTAAGGTTACATACGTAACCAGAGACGTTCCCGTTCAGGGAACTTCGAGCTGCGTGTAATCGCAATGGGAACGCTAATACCAATGCCGCCATGCGAGCAGGTGCCCGTAGTGTGAGATCACGAAGCACATCCTGCTGAAAGCACCTGAGCTCCCGGGGTGGAGCTAAAGTCAAGATGGTAAAATTTCACAAATGTGTGCGGGGAGGACCACCCCGCTGCATCGCAAATGTCACCAATAGGAACTCCTGACACAAATGCCTTAGAGGCAGCCATACCCCGAGTAGAATGGGCACGGACAGCCAAGGGGGAAGGCTGACCTGCCGACTCGTAAGCAAGTGAGATGGCCTCGACCACCCACTTACTCAACCTCTGCTTCGATGCCGGACAACCTCTATTAGGAGGTCCAAAGCAGACGAACAGCTGCTCAGACTTTCTCCACAGGGCAGATCTGTGGACGTAGGCATCCAAGGCCCTCACAGGGCAGAGCAGATTTAACCTCTCCTGGTCTGAAGTCCGGAACGGAGGAGGACAGAAGGCCTGCAGGATGACAGGCCTGACAACATTAGTTGGGACCTTAGGGACGTACCCCGGTTTAGGGAGGAGAAAGGCCTTCGCCATACCGGGAGCAAACTCAAGGCACGAGGGAGAAACCGACAGAGCCTGAATATCTCCTATTCTCTTTAGGGAGGAGATGGCTAGGAGGAAAATGGTCTTTAAGGTGACAAATTTCTCAGGGACATCTTCAATGGGCTCAAACGGTGCCTGGCAGAGCCCCTCCAGAACAACCGCCAGGTCCCATGTCGGTACCCTTGTGCGCACTGCTGGCCTCAGCCTCAAAATACCACGCAGGAAACGGCTTACCAGTGGGTGTCTCCCGAGAGAAACTCCACTCAAAGGGACATGGTAAGCTGACAACGCCGCCACATACACCTTCAGTGTGGAGTGGGATAGCCCTGTGGAGAAACGCTCCTGAAGGAATTCCAGCACCGCCGACACCGGGCCGTTAACTGGATCCAACTGGCGCTCTCTACACCAAGAGGTGAACATTTTCCACTTCAAGGCATATAATTTCCTCGTGGACGGAGCTCTGGACTGGAGAATGGTCTCTACGACCTCAGCCGAGAGGCCTGACCCTATGAGCTGGGCCCCCTCAGAGGCCAGGCCCATAGTCTCCAGAGATCTGGGCGGGGGTGCAGTATCGACCCGCACGCCTGGGAGAGAAGGTCCCCCCTGACCGGAATCTCCAGCGGAGACCCGTCCAGGAGAGAGACAAGGTCCGAAAACCAAACTCGGGCCGGCCAGTACGGGGCTATTAACAGTAAACTGACCCTGTCCCGGCGAACCCTCTCCAGAACTCCTGGGAGCAGAGCAATCGGGGGAAAGGCGTACAGGGGTGACCTCGGCCACTCCTGCACCATCGCATCCACCCCCAACGGGGCTGGTGGACTCAGAGCGAACCACAGCGGACACTGTGAATTCTTGCTGGAAGCAAAGAGGTCTACCTCGGCACGACCGAAATGATTCCAAAGGAGCTCCACCACCTCGGGGTGGAATCTCCACTCCCCGGGCCTTGGCCCCTGCCTCGACAGGAAGTCTTCTCCCTGATTCAGATAACCTGGAATATACACCGCTCTTAAAGAGAGAAGTTTCCCCTGGGACCACAAAAGGATCTGGCGAGCCAGTTTGTACAGAGGGCGAGAGCGCAGGCCCCCCTGATGATTTATATAAGAGACCACCGATGTGTTGTCTGACCGGACGAGCACATGGTGGCCCCTCAGGTCTGACAGGAAGTGTTTCAGAGCCTGAAACACCGCCAACATCTCCAAGCAATTTATGTGCAGATGACGAAGATGGTCCTGCCACAGACCCTGGGCTGAGCGACCACTCATGATCGCCCCCCAGCCTGTGAGGGAGGCGTCCGTTGTTAAAGTCACACGACGACATGGAGCTCCCAGCACCGGTCCCAGGGATAGGAACCAAGACTCTTTCCACACAGCCAGGGCACGGAGGCACCGTCTTGTGACCCTGATCGTGCGAAACGGGTTTCCCCTCGGGGAAAACCCTTTGGTTCTGAGCCACCACTGTAGCGGTCTCATATGCAGCAGGCCACGGGGAATAACGTTGGACGCTGCCGCTAATAGACCCAGAATTCTCTGATAATCCTTGACCGTGAGTGACTGGCCTAGCTTCGCTTGCCTGACAGCTGCGAGAATCGCTGCTATACGGGCAGAAGACAGATGAGCCTGCATTGTCGTTGAATCCCAAACGACGCCTAAAAAAGTGGTCCTCTGAACCGGAGAAAGCACACTTTTCTTGGCGTTGAGTCTCAACCCCAACCTTCTTATATGGGCGAGGACGACATCTCGATGCCGAATCGCCTGATGCTCCGATTGAGCTAGAATCAACCAATCGTCGATATAATTCAAAATGCGGATGCCCTGGAGCCGCAGCGGAGCCAGAGCCGCATCCATGCATTTCGTGAAGGTTCGAGGAGACAGAGCTAGGCCGAACGGAAGAACCCGATATTGGTACGCTTCGCCCCCAAAAGCGAACCTCAGGAACTTCCGGTGTTGTGGAAGGATGGAAATATGGAAGTAAGTGTTTTTTAGATCTATCGTGACAAACCAGTCCTCGGATCTGATTTGTGACACGATTTGTTTGAGAGTAAGCATTTTGAACTTGCTCTTCCCCACAGAGCGATTCAACAGGCGCAGATCTAAAATCGGACGTAACCCCCATCCTTCTTTGGAACGATGAAATATCGGCTGTAATAACCTGACTCTCTGTCGGGAGGAAGAACTCGTTCTATCGCCCCCTTCAGTAATAACGTTTTCACCTCCTGTTCCATAACCAGAGCCTGCTCGGGGACCACCACTGTGGGTAGAACCCCCGAAAGCGAGGCGGGCGCGACCTGAACTGGATCGCGTACCCTAACTCGATATTCTGCAGGACCCATTGAGACACATTTGGAAGACCTTTCCATTCCGCAAAAATTCTACTAAGGGTACCAGTCTCTCGAGACTGGCCTCTGGATGTTGTAAACTGCTCCTCTGTGTCGGCGAGCGTCCCTCGGGAAAACACTCGCCGGGACCGACCACGCCCCCACCCGCGGGCTGGGTTAGTAGACCGGTCCGCCGAGGGCGCCGTGAAAGAGCGGGCACCGTATACAGCGGTGAACACCTCTCTTCCACGGTGGGGACCACCCTCAGCACCCTGACAGCACCCATGACGTCAGGGCTTCTTCGACGAGGCCTTCCTGGCGACAATAACTGTCCTCAGATCAGTTTTGTCCCGGGAAGACCTCGCCTGAGAGCGCCGCGTCTCAACCCAGTTTTGCTGAGGCGGAGCGCGAGACGCGACGCTCTTTTTCTGTTGCGCTCTATGCGAGGAGCTAGGCGACGGGCGGGGCTGCTCGCGCCCAGCAGCCGCGGAGACATGCACCCGGAGGGGGATACATTTCTGGAGCGCCGCTGCCTGCTTTTTTGCCTCCTGAAACCTTTCGATGACTGAATTTACAGAGTCACCGAAGAGGCCAACAGCAGACAGCGGCGCATCCAGAAGGAAAGCTTTGTCTTTCTCTTTCATATTAGACGAATTGAGCCAAAGATGCCTCTCCGTGGCCACCAAGGCTGCCATAGAGCGGCCGATTGATCTTGCCGTCTCCTTGGTGGCCCGTAGAGAAATATCAGCTGCTTTTCTTAGCTCTCCCATGGTGTGCGGGCTAATAACTTCCCCCTCACTAACTTCCTTCAGTAAATCTGCCTGGTAAGCCTGAAGAATAGCCATAGTGTGAAGACATGAGGCTGCCTGTCCCGCCGCCGAATAAGCTTTGCCCACCAGCGCCGAGGTGTTTCGAAGCGGCTTGGTGGGCAACGCCGGCACTTTAAAAGATGATGCCGTATCAGGAGAAAGGTGGCTCGCCAACACTTCCTCCATCCTCGGCACCGTCCCATACCCCTTACTTTTCACCCCAGAGACGTTGGAGTATAAAGATGTTTGCTGGGTAAATATCCTAGCAGAAACGGGTCTGTTCCAAGATCTCGACACCTCAGTGTGTAGATCTGGGAAGAACGGTAACTGCCGGCGTGGATGAACTGAATGCGATGAGAGAAAACGCTCGTCTAATTTACTTTTTACTTTCGATTCACGTTTCTCTGCTGGCCAATCAATGCTTAACTTCTGCACTGCACGAGTTAGAACATCCATAAGCTCCTCATTTGCTGGAGACTGGGATGGCGAGTCCCCTGTCTCCATAGTGTCCACACTCACAACATCCAGCTCCTCGGAGCTGGATAGCTGCAGTGACGGCGCCTCGTCCCGAGCGGGAGAAACCGCAACGCGGACCCCCGCTCGATCAGAGGCGCCGGATCTGCCAGGTAAGGGCAGAGATAGAGTCCCTTCGGAACTCGTCTCCATCCCCGCTGACAGATCCATCTGCGATCCCCACGATGCGAGCCTTCGCTGTGCCTCGGCAGCAGCGGGACCCGAACCGCGGGGAGCGCGAACCGAGCCACTCTCCTCAAAGAGAGCCCGGCGGGAGCGGAGCGTCCTCATGGGCAGATGCTCGCAATGCTCACAGCCAGCTCCCTCGAGAGCTGACTGGGCATGATGCACTCCCAGACAAGCAACACACAGGTCGTGTGTATCCCCACCCGTGATGTATCGTGGGCAGGGAGGAACACACTTCCTAAACTGCTGCTTGCTCGCCATAATATGCCTTTTAGTTTTTTTTTTTTTTTTGTGAAAAACTCCTGCCTAGCAATCACTAAGGACAGACAAAAACACCAAATGGACACAGACTGATATAGATCACACAGAGAGCGCTTGCTGAAGACTTCAGAAGCTGTCGCGCTTGTGTTTGTGGTGTGCTTTATAGTTTCCTGGTCGATACGTCACCCCGCCTATGACGTTCCTTCTCGCCATTGGACTGATTTCATACGTGCTTCATACGCACTCACGCAGGGGCGTTCCCATTGCGATTACACGCAGCTCGAAGTTCCCTGAACGGGAACTTGAACATAGTCATAGACTCCTTTTGATCTTCTTAAGCTATATAGAATGTCCATATCTGACCTATTGAACTCATTTCTGGTCAAAGGGTCCTCAAAAGGTTTTAAACAATAGAAACATTCAGACTCCTTCTGATGTTTTATAAGCTATAGATTGGTTCCTTTTTGACCAACTGAACATTGCTCTGGCCCACGAAAAGAACTTGAACTTTCTAAACATACTCAATGGCTGCTTTTGATATAAGTCAGCCATACAAGAGTCCTTATTTTACCTACTTATATTTATGGCAAAAAGTTCTTGAACATCATTAAGTTACTGTAAAGAAAGACCTCTTAATATGTTCTATTGGCAAGACAGAAATTTGACCTACTGAACGTATTTCTATCCCAAGAGTAGTTGATCTCGAACATTCTAAATATACTCATAGACTCCTTCTAATGCTTCAAGTTATGTCTATATCTGACCTATTGAAATCTGGTCAAAGTTTCCTCAAAAGCATTTAAAATATAGAAACATTTAGACTTCTGATGTCATATAAGCTATATGTTCCTTTTTGACCTACAGAACATAGTTCTGGCCCATGAATCTTGAATCTTGAAGAGACTGACTGTTTGTGATACTTCTGCCATACAAGAGGCAAGACAGATATTTGACCTACTGAACATATTTCAGTATTTCAGACATACATCGGTACCTTTGTATCTACTGTGCATATTTCTAGCCAAAGAGTTTTGATCGTAGATATTTGACCTCCTGAACAGGCAGATATTTGACCTCCTGAACATATTTCTGGCCCAAGAAAACTTGATCTTGAACTTTCTACATACTCATAGACTCCTTCTGATGCTTCCTAAGCCATATAGAATGTCCATATCAGACCTTTTGAAGTAATTTCTGGTCAAAGGGTTGTCAACAGGTTTTAAAACATATAAACTTATAGACTCCTTTTGATGTTACATAAGCTTTACTTATGTTGATGTTTACATAAGGTTACATTTTGACACATGAACATAATTCTGGCCCACGAGTACTAGAACTTGAACTTTCTAAAGATACTCATAGACTCATTTTGATGTTACTTCAGTCATACAAGAGTCCTTGTTTTACCTGAACATATTTCTGGCCAAAGAGTTCTTGAACATTAACTTACTATACTATACCTCTTATCATGTTATTTTAGAAGATATTTGACCTCCTGAACATAATCGGGCCCACTAATACATGATCTTGAACTTTCTAATAGTCATACTCTATACAGACTGATGCTTCCTAAGCCATAGAGAAGTCTCTGGTTGAAGGTTTCTCAAAACGTTTTAAACAATATAAACTTGGAGACTCCGTCTAATGGAGTCTATATTGTTGTGTGAAATATGCAACTTGTTCAGTTATTCCCAATGTAAATTGCTTTTATAAGACTTTATAGGTAGTCTTTTATATTACAGTTTTTTATATGTACAACTGTTTATAAGACTTTATAGGTAGTCTTTTATATGTATTACAGTTTTTTATATTATGTAAAACTCTTTATAAGGCTTTATAGGTAGTCTTTTATTACAAAGCAAGCAGAAGATTTATAATGAATGACACGGAAACATGTTGTAATAAAAATGTTTATTGAGTTTATAAAGAATACACAGAAACATGTTGTGATAAAAATGTTTGTTGGGTTTATAAAAAATACACAGAAACATGTTGTGATAAAATGTTTTATTGATGTAATGGATAAGTAAATGAAATCAGTATTAAGAAACAAATATTATGCATGCTTATAAGTAAGGGAAACTCAAGTATTACCTTATGTTGTGTTCCAGACCAAAAGGAGGAGGATGCTGAGAGGCCGTGCACGGAAAATGAAGACCAGGAGGAATAAAGCTTCTTATAGGAAAATTGTGAAAGGGACTGAAATAGTTAAACATGTTTCAAGATCTAGGATTGGACAAATTGTGCATATGAAATGATGTATGTAAGAAAGAGGTGTGACATGTAATATCAGCCCATTCTCACCCCCAAGGCGTCACCTAACTGACGCCTTGGGAAGCATTTGGACATGCTTCAATATCTGACGCTTTAGGCGCCCTTTAGCGTCAGTTAGATGACGCCCTAGGATCGCGTGTACCCTACCCCCACCCCACACCTAAACCTAACCGCGTCCTCTAACAGACGCTTTCCTTTAGCGTCAGTTAGATGACGCCCTAGGATCGCGTCATGTAAGTGACGCTAAAGGGCGCCTAAAACGTCAAATATTGAAGCATGGTCAAAGGTGACGCCTTGGGGTGAGAATGCGTATTACCAACGCGTTCTCATCCTTTAACGTCATATAGAACGCTATATGACAAAACGGCGCTATACTACGCGCATGGCACACGTTATCGTTAATATAACACGCGCTGTGAGGGCTAAGTTTAGGTGTGGGGTAGGGTGTGCGTGTCACATTCACGCTAAAGGATTTATAACGTCTTGGGTTCGCGTGTTATATTAACGATAAAGGGTGCCATATGCGTAGTATAGCGCCGTTTTTGCATATAGCGTTCTATATGACGTTAAAGGATGAGAACGGGCTGGTATTACGCATTATAAAAAGTACAGTAATTTGAAGGAAGTTAGACGCTGGAAGCTGGACCAGTCTCTCCATTGTTTGATGATCCAAGCCTGACACCTGCTGATGTAACTTGTGTACTGCTTTTATTGAACTACAACTTATTAACTTGTTTGGAAACTTTGAAAAAACGTATAATAAAATTACATTTAATAATCATAAAAAGATTGCCTGCCACGAGTCTCTGCTTGCTATAAAGAACTTAGCCATGGAGGGATCTTTCTACTAGACTGTAAGTATGAATTTGAATGCTTTTTAGCTAGCCTATTGTAGAATTTGACCAACTTTACCTTACCTGAGAGAATAAATAAAATAAGGTAGAAGGTGAATGATATAAGGTAGATCTGAAACCATGGTCATAGGGTAGATCTGAAAGCATAAAGCATGGCGCCCAACCTTGGGGCACGTTGATTATTGATTTCTAGCCAAAATCAATAATCAAGTGTTCAAGAATGAAGATAATTATTGTGTAGGTTACATAATAAGTGAATTATCGAAATAGTAAAAACTTTTATGAAAAGGTTAAACAAATAGGGGCGGTTACCCGGACAGGGTTTAAATCAAGTCTGGAGTAGGCCTTAATCTAGAATAGTTAATCGTGTCTTAAAAAATGGCTTTTTGTAACACAGATTAAGTATAGATTAGTTACACTTGGACTATGGAGGGCTGAACTAAAATAAATCAGATTAAATTAAAACCAACTGTTCTAATCTGAATTAGCATGACAGAGGTTGCCTATAAAACATGGAATGAACCAAGAAAAGCTTAAAATTGCATGGAACTGAGAAACAAATCCAAGGAAAACAATGGCATCAAAAAAAGACAAAAGAGAAAATTATTTTAATGCAAGCTAAATAATCTGCACACACCAGCTATGGAATAAAAGAGAAGAAATGTTGGGAAATCTGTTTGTATATATATATAACGAAATACATACATATATAAAATCAACGATGTACAACTAGAATCAATAGTGTTCTTTAACAATGAATGGTTTTCATTTTTTTTTTTTATATTTTATTTACATTTTCAAATAGACAGACAGACAAACAAACAGGGCTCAGATACAGCAATTGCCAATTGTTACAATCATGTTTAACATAACGGTAGCAGGAAAAGTTGTTAACACAGGAATACAGTCAGTTTACTGTAATTTAAACCTTTCAAAATGTGTTAGGAATGGGTTCCAAGAACGAAAAAATGTGTCCATTTGAGTAGTGCGGAGTTTTTCCATTTGTATTATGGATAGCATATCAGTGACCCATGCCTGAAAGAAAGGAGGGGTAGGGGACTTCCATTCTCTCAATATCAGTCTTTTGGCGACTATCATTCCCAGTTCCAATGGTTGCCGCATTGTAGTTGGAATTGTCCTTGTTGCCTGAGAGCAGCCGAAAATGGCAAGTCCAGCCTCGGGTTGAAGATGCCTCTTATATGCTTTGGAGTACCAGTCAAATATTTTGGACCAGAAGTTTGTTAATGAGGAGCAAGTCCAAAAAGCATGGAACAGTGTACCCTCTGTCACTTCACATTTGTCACACATAGGAGAGACTGATGGGTACATTCTATGTAATCTGACTTTGGAGTAATGCAAGCAATGTACAATCTTAAATTGAATTAATTGGTGCCTGCTGTTTATAGAGCAGGAATGAATATTAGACAGACAGGTGTTCCACATGGATTCAGATAATTCCACACCTAATTCTTCCTTCCAAGCATCCCTAGTTTTCAAAGTGTTCGCCGTTATGCAGTCATCAAATAGACGTACAATTCTCGAAATAAGATGCTTGGAGAAAGGAGGGCTCTTACAAATATCATAGATTTTATGCTCTAGTGGTAGATTTTGAAAATCCTCAATTTTCGATTGGATGTAATGCTTAACCTGTAAGTACCGAAAGAAATGGGAATTAGGAAGATTATATTTTCCTTTCAGTTGGTTGAATGATGCAAATTTACCATCAATATACAAATTATTAACTGCAACCAAGCCCTTCTTTCTCCAGTCATGGTACAATATGTCATGCCAGGGAGGCGAAAAACAATGATTGAAACAAATGGGTGTTTGTACTGATGTGTTTGGTAGTTTTAGAAAGCACCGAACCTGATTTAAAATTCTAACTGACTGCTTTACCACAAAACATAAGTTTTTATATGGCTCTAGCTTTTCAAACTTGGAAAATAACATCGCTGGTAATGAAGAATTTTTCACAGAATTGGCCTCCATCTTAAGCCACAAAGGGGTTATAGGTGTCAGATTATCCAGGGATCCCTGCTGCCAAAACACCAATGCCCTAACATTGGCAGCCCAATAATAATGTTTAAATACAGGCAAGCCTAATCCTCCCTCTGGTCTAGACTTCTGTAAGTGAGCCTTCGAAATTCTGGCATTTTTGCCGTTCCAAATATAGGATGAAATAATTGAATCCAAGTCTTTAAAAAAGGCTGCGGTGAGATAGATGGGGAGATTTTGACATAGGTATAAAAATTTGGGGAGGGAGACCATTTTAATTGAGTGTATTCGTCCAATCATTGATAATGGAAGAATTTTCCAGGATTCAATATTTTGCTTTAATTTTGAAATAAATTCTGTGAAATTTAATTTGAATATTAGCTTTGGATCTTTAGGTATAGCCAGACCGAGGTATGTAAAATGATCATTAACTATTTTGAATGGAATACTTTGTAAAAAACCAGGCGAATAAGTACTGGATAAAGTCACAAACTCACTCTTCGACCAATTGATCGTGTACCCTGAAATTTTACCAAAAGAATCGATCAGCTCAAGAAGAGGGGGGACTGATTTTTCAGCATTATCCAAATACAGTATTACATCGTCAGCATATAAACTAATAAGTGTTTCCACACCTCCAATCTGAAGCCCCTTCACCTGTGGGTGCTCTCTTATTGCAACAGCAAGCGGTTCCAATGCAATAGCAAAGAGCGCCGGAGATAATGGACAGCCTTGCTGAACTGAGCGCTGCAAGAAAAAGGGGGCTGACTGATCACCATTCGTCAAGATAGAACAGCACGGTTTTGCATATATAAGTTTCACCCAAGAGATGAAGACTTCCCCGAGCCCAAATCTGCGTAGTGACTCAAACAAATAAGGCCATTCGACCTGATCAAAAGCTTTGTGAGCGTCGAGGGACAAAATAGAAGCTCCCTTAGTACTACTAAAACCTGAATAAATAGTGTTGAGCAGCCGCCTGACATTAGAAAAGGAGAGTCTACCAGGAATAAACCCTGTCTGGTCAGAATGGATGATAGAAGCTAAATATTTGTTCAGCCTGGTTGCCAAGATTTTAGTTATTACTTTGCGATCAAAATTTTGAAGCGCGATTGGCCTGAAGCTTGCAGGGTCTGTTTCGTCTCTGCCCTTTTTTAAAATTAAAGAAATGTTTGCTTCATAAAGGGTGTTTGGCAAATTACCTTCAGTTTTAGAATTATGCATCATTCTGAGCATAAGTGGTGCAAGAATATCACAGAATCTTTTGTAGAATTCTGCACAATAACCATCAGGGCCAGCAGCCTTGCCCGATGGAAACGACTTTATGGCATTGATGACTTCCTGCAGTGTAAAATCCGAATCAAGACATTTTATAGCAGCATCATTCAGTTTGGGCAACAAAATAGAGTCAAAGAAATCATTCAGACTGGATTGTGAAACATTGTGTTTGGAGGAGTAAAGCTCAGAATAGAATTCTCTAAAACGATGATTTATGTCAGCAGGATTGGTTAGAAGAATGCCTGTTTTAGATTTAATAACACGAATTGCTCTTGATGCCTGGGCTCCTTTAAGTTGTTGTGCTAGTAATTTACCTGGTTTATCCCCAAGCTCAAAGTGCTTCTGTCTTAGTTTTAAAAGTAAGTTCTTAACTTGGCTACTCATAATATCATTGTATTCATATTTAAGCTTCAATATCTCTTTGTAATGATCTGGCGATTTAGAATTTTGGTAGGCTCTTTCCAAAATAGGAAGAGTGCTGTTAATTTCAAGTAGTCTCATTTCTCTTTTCTTCTTAATGGCTGAAGTGTGAGAGATTACATCACCACGCAAAACAACTTTTAGTGTTTCCCATAAGGTCAGGTCAGACACTTCACCATTATCATGTAATTCTATAAAATCTTTCAATTTGGAGGTTATATTCTTAACAAAGTTGTCATCACATAAAAGATTTGGGTTGAAACGCCAGGAATAAATCTGTTTTGGGAGAGAAATATTTAATGACATTGCTAAGGGGCTGTGGTCAGAAATCAAAATATTGTGATATTTGGAATTAGTGATTTGGGAAATGAGGTTGGAGCTAATCAAAAAGAAATCAATCCTGCTATAGGATTTGTGGACATTTGAGTAGAATGAATACTCTTTGCTTGTAGGATGCTGAATCCTCCGAATATCTACTAAATTCCTAACTTTCAAAAGGTTGTTTAAAAGCTTTACAGATGCAATTTCAGGAGCTGGTCGCGTAGATAATCTATCTAAAAATGGATCTAAATAGCAATTAAAATCCCCGGCAATTATTATGTTTGAGTCACCATCGTCTGGAAGCAGGTCGAAAACCTTCCTAAAAAAATTGGGCTCGTCCGTGTTTGGACCATATATATTAAGCAGGGTTATTGGGAGTGAGTTTATTGTACCAGAGACCAGTAAATATCTACCAAGAGGGTCATTGCTAACAGAGGTTGCCTGAAAAGGGATATTTTTTCGAAACAATATTGCCACACCACGGGCATGTGAGGTAAATGGTGACTGATATATCTGAGATACCCAATTACATTTCAACCTGTGCTGCATTGCTGTTTTGATGTGGGTCTCTTGTAGAAAAATGATATCCGCAGAAAGAGATTTCAGGTGCTTAAAAACTTTCCCCCTTTTGACTACACTACCAAGTCCTTTCACGTTCCATGAAACCAGTTGTAAATCCCTGCCTCCAACATCTATTCTACCTTGTACTTGAGTCATTTTGGAAAAATGTAAAAAAAAAAAACAAATGCTGTTGCAACATATTATACAATTGAATAAAACACATGTATCTGAGCCGAACAAGAAAAGAAACAAAAACAACACAGTCCGACACCCACCCGCCCCCCCACATCTCCGCGTCCCCCGAACATGACGCGTATCTACCCATCTTGGTCAAAACAGGAGCTGCTGGACAATAGTAGGCCCGATTTAAATAGCCCCCAACCACAACGTAAATACGTTGAAAAATGAAATTTAGTACCACATTTGAAAACAAAATACGCCTGTAAAAGAAACTATATTGCGACCTGATATATTAATAATTGCCATGTGTCCGGATAGTCTCTTTTGGCAAACAGTTCGATGACTGGCCGGCAGTGCAGCGCATTTATTACTGATAGACGAACACGCTCACCTTGAATACAAAGCAAACAGTGACCGTCACATTTTAACCATCCGCCGAAACGCTACGTCTCCTCAACAAACGAGCGGCTTCAGCTGCTGCTGGATCATTGAAAACCTCCTGATTATTCTCTTCCTCATCCCAGTAAACATAAAGTCTGGCCGGATAGAGCAGATGATGTTTAACTCCCCCATCTCTCAGGGCTTTCATCACATCTCGGAAGGCACGGCGCTGGCTCAACACTTCGTTGGTATAGTCAGGGAAGATAAGAACTTTGTTCCCCTTGTACTCCATTGGCTGTGTCCTGCTGAGGCGTAAAATTTGCTCTTTCACCTGAAAATGATGAATACGAGCCATAATGGTGCGAGGCTTGCCATCCGACGCTGGTTTGGGTTGCAGTGAGCGATGTGCGCGATCAATTTTCACAGGATGTGGAAAGTGCTGTTTCCCCAGCAGTTCGGGAATAAGTTTGGAAACAAAGTCAGTTGGTTTACCCTCTTCTGCATTTTCTTTTATACCAACAATCTTGATGTTGTGTCTGCGAGACCGAGCTTCTAAATCCAGCAGCTTGGCTTGAAGTTGGCTGGTGTATTTTGTTAAATCCTCACATTTTGCTTCAAGCACTTCAACGCGCTCTTCAAGTGCACTGGTTGTTTGCTCTTGGTTGACCATGCGGTTTTGCAGGTCGGTTTGCACAGAAAGCACAGACTGAAACTTGGTGTCAAAAGCATCAAATCTCTCATCAAGTCTCCCCAGAATCGTCTCTGACATTTCCTTACATATTTCCTTGCACATCTCGTACATGTGGATTTTGTCTGTGGGCATAGTCTCTGAAACGGTAGTCGGGGAGGTAGCAGAGGGCTCGTTGGAGCGGCTATCACTCGAGCTAGCCCCACTAGCATTAGCACTGCCGATGTATCCATCGATGGTCTTATGCCTCCCAGGAGGGTTTCTCTGCCGCGACATTTTCAAATTAGCGAAGTTTAATGGATGAGATAGACGAGCAAGCAAAAATATCAGTCTTTGGACAGTTTTATCGTGGTATTTGGTGGTTTTGCAAAAGTTGTGGTGGAGAGCACGACCCAAACACGTCTACATCCTACGCGTGCGCACTAGCGCCCCATGAATGGTTTTCATTTAAAATGAAGTATTCAAACAACTCTATACTCAACTCAATTCTAAATTAATGCTTCTTGTTTATTCCTGTGATTTACATAACAAACTTACTAAAAAATTACTTTACACATGTGGTGTTCAATGTTGCAATACTTGAAACAATGCTTTCAACTAGAGTAGTACCATAATGATTGTTTTATTAATCACACAAATTGAAGTTTTGGTAGAAGGTCCTCGAACCAAGCACAGGCTCAACACTTCACCAAAAAGGTAACCCCCAAAAATACTAACGTAACATAAACGTTTAAATAACAACAGAATAATAGAACATTAAACATTCGCTCTGTTTTCTCATCTTACTAAAATAATTTCATAAAATATCACTTTATTTCAAAATTTACATTTCAGCCCTGTGCAAAGCATGATGGGAAGTGAATGTCATGTATGACTGGGTTACTAGATTGAAACATATTTCAAAATTAAAACATCAAGTGAAGTCAAAGAGTGACCATTTCAAGTTATTTTAACATGAACTAATCACATTTTAACAAGAAACCCGATACAATGGTGTTAAAACATAATTAAATGTTTAAATGATATATTAATATATGTATTGTATGTGTGTATCCAAGTAATGCAGGTGTCTTCTTTGAAACACAAAGTTAATCTGAAGTTAAACCTGCCTCCTGGTAGGTTTAGTTTAAGACTCAATTTAGTCCTGGAGTAACTGTAGTCTTCCTCCAGGAAATCAGCTTATGAACTCTGGACTAAACTAAATCTAGGACTATTTAAAGCCATGACATAGCAGATTTCTGTTAATCAGGTTTAAAGGGCCATTTTATTCTAGGACTAGGCTTAATCTCTATCCGGGAAACCGCCCCATTGTGTTAAAAAGAGTGTTAAAATCTCAAAAGTGAGAGGAAGTCTAAAAAAGAAGTAATCTTATAGACGAACAATATTCACAATAGAATTATTAAGATAACCTGGTCAGGGTTATAGCACAGTGCATGCACGACACTACTAAAATCTGAAAATAGGAATAGGAATTATGGAATTAGGAAATAAGAATTATGAAACAGGAAAACGGAAGAACGTTACGCCTGTTAAAATAAGAGAGCTATTCTAACAAGAGATTAGAAAAATTTCAATAAATATACATAATTGAGATGAGCTAAATCTGATACGAAAAGATTTAGTGGATGTAGACTGCAGAAACTATCCAGCGAAGTGCACATGTTGGATGGAGACTGCAGTACAAAATCAAACCCATATTAGGATATACCATGGATACGTATACAAACATCAGAAGTCATGTTTATTCATGAAGGATGTCTTAGTTGTACACGTATGCAAACATCAGACGTTATAATTGTTCATGAGGGATAAAGCATTGGTACGTTGTGTGTGATGTCCTATATGGAATGCCAAAGCTGACTTAATTAAAAATAAATATATACTTAAATAAATATACGAAGAAATGTAAAAAAGCAAAAATACAAAAATAAATACATAAATAAATATACAAAGAAATGTAAAAAAGTACAAATAAATGAGTATTTATACTTTTATTTCCAAATTTATGTATAATTTTATTTTTTTCACACATTAATTAATTAATTTATTTATACATTTATTCATTTATTTATTTCCACTTTTATTTATTTCCACATTCATTTATGTATTTATGTTTTTATGTCTACATTTATTTATTTTCACATTTATTTATTTATACATTTATTTATTTCCACATTTAATTATTTCCACATTTATTTATTCCAACATTTCTTTCTCCGTATTCTAATGAGGGGGGCGTGTTTTAACTCAGACCTCAGCAATCGAGCTTAGAATGGCAGTGCTGAAGCTTTGAGGCCACAGTGCCACCTTGTGGTGTTTGACCAAACGAAACGCAAGAGCTGTGCAGGCAATATCACATGTTAAGTCATGTGTATCACCCTAACTGTAGCCTATGTAGGGTAGGCTATATAGGGGTTAACACACATAGCACACATGAACAGAAACTGCACTTCAACGGGTCTGATAGCAGATACTTGGACATGAAAGCGCGTGAAAGTATCCACTATTAATAACAGTGTAAACGCTGTGGATAGGGCTGATAGCTTGCGTTTGGCTTGGGTTTATTGTCGATGACACTCGCACACAAAACGCGACTCAAAACGCGGTTTACATTTGTTTCCTCATTTCGTATGCATAACTGCGTAAGGAAACGCGGATGTAAACCGCGCATTGAGTCGCGTTTTGTGTGCTCTTAGATGCTGCTCTTAGACACTGATTAATCACAAGGCACCAATTTTGAATTATTCTTAAATTAAACAATGGGGCATCGCAGTGAGCCTTGCATTCTTTATTAAGATTTTTACTTTTAATGACTTGTTGACTTTTGTTCATTTTATTTTACTGATAACAGCCATAGTGCCTTATTATTATAATAACTGAGTAGTTATTATCGATTAATATTAAGAACTTGACATATATGATGATGTATAGCTATAAGCCTACCTATTTAATAAGGTTTGGGGAGATATAAAATCAATTATAGACCATTTCACAAGATGTAAACAACACTGGTCCAGAAGCACTTCCTGTTTCAGTTTGTAGCTGTTTTCTTTATTTCACATGTAAAGAAAACATCTTAAAGATGTTTGTTTAACTTTTTGATTCAGTTTTAAATGTTCTGTTGGTTGTTTTTTTATCCCAGCTTTTATGTAGTGTTAAAAAACTGAAACAGGGGGATGGTCACGTGACCCGTTGCAGGATGAACGCTTGAGACTTTGCTCTTTGCCAAACCACGGATTATATTCCCCTTTTTCCAAACAGACGTCATTTTATTTGTTATTCTCCTATCTCAAGTATGCCTAAACCTCCTCGCGACAAAGATTTTCCTATTTTTTCATCGCCCGGCTCGTCTATCGGGAGGAAGAAAACTAAGACTCAGCCAACCGCGTGTTCCTCTGCTGAGGATCACCATGGCGAAACCACGGGCGAAACGAGCCCTGTGGGAGCTATCGGCACGGCAACAATGGATCAGATTTTGACGGAAATTCAATCAGTAGCATCGCGTGTCAATAACATGAATGAATCTGTTGAATCTCGTCTGGACACGATAGACAGTTTGGGTGACAGAAAACCGCGGACGTCGGAAGAATTTAAAAATTGTCAATCTCCTGGAGAAAGCGGAGGGTTCAACTTCACTCGTGGACTTCCTCCAAACGAATATTCCAGTTTTAGTCGGCCTACCTGCTGACTTTCCCCCTCTGGAGATTGAACGTGCCCATCGTGCTCTAGTCCCAAGCCCGGACACAAGCAAACCGCCAAGGAGTATCCTAGTACGATTTCTCCGATACTCCCAGAAAGAAGCGGTTCTCAGGGCAGCTCTGCAGAAGCGTGATATCATCTACAGTGGATCCAGATTTAGGTTTTACTCCGACCTGTCGGTGGAGGTCCTGCGAAAACGCCGTGAGTTTGATTCCGTTGGAAAGCTGATGGCTCGTCGCAACATGTATCGCGGCTTCGCTTATCCGGCGCGGCTCCATTGTCTTCACAACGGGCAGATTCGTTTTTCCGATACCCCCGATGCGGCCGCCACCTTTTTGGAAACTCTTACTTGAGATATTCAGTTCCCTATCGAGGGAACTCAACACTGCGTCGATAAAATCGACTCTTTGGGGACGCTCCCTAAGCGTGCGCCTCTGAAGTATGAATGAAACTAATCCAATCCTGATTGGTGTTGCGTCGTGACGTAACATGTGACGGCATACCCGGAAGTATAAAAGTGACGCTGTCACAACACACACTAGCTTTCGCTCTTCAGCAAGCGCTTTATGTTGAAACTGTCTGTCTTATTTGGTGTTGTTTGTCTTATTATTGAAAGAAAAGTATGGCCAGTGAACAATTCAAGAGGTGTGTGCATCCCTGCCCTCGTTTCATCACGGGTGGGGACGCACACTCTCTCTGTGTGTATTGTTTGGGAGTGCAGCACGCACGGGCAGCTCTCGAGGGGGCTGCTTGTGAAATGTGTGAGGCTTTGCCTATTAGAGTGCTGCGCTCCCGGCTGGCGTGCTTTGACGAGCACGGTCAGGCTCGCGTTCCCCAGGGTTCCGGTCCCGCATATGTCGAGGCGATGCGGCGACTGAGATCCTGGGGTTCGCAGCGGGATCTGGCGGAGGAGAGTGAGAATGCTGAGGCATTTTCTCGCTCGCCATCGGCTGGTCCCGCAGCCTCTGAGAGTGGGGTGGGAGCCCGCGCTGCAGTTTCTCCTACCGCGATCAGGTCCCGGTGCTTGAGCTGTCTACTTCTGAGGAAGGGGACGTGCTCAGCATCGATGCGGACGACCGTGATCTCAGCACGCCATCACGCCTGGGTTATGAGGAGCTGGTGGAGGTTGTGACACGCGCTGTGGCCAGACTAAACATCAGCTGGCCACAACATGAGCAGGAAACGCAAGTCACCAGTAAAATGGACGAGCGTT
The DNA here is from genome assembly GCF_016745375.1 of Pimephales promelas. Next base: position 6,465,330 of record NW_024121488.1, read on the forward strand.
ACCTGCAGCGCAGGTCACAGCCTCACCGCCGGGGTCTGCCGTTTTTCCCTGATCTCCATAAAGAGATCTCGAGAACGTGGAAAGACCGCATTCGTCCCGTATTTCGAGTCCCAATGTAATAGATTACAGCAATGTTATGGGGGCTCGAGACATGGGATATGGGAAGATGCCGAAGGTGGAGGAGGCTTTAGCGAGCTATCTCTCTCCCGAATCGGCGTCTTCCCTAAAGACCCCGGTGTTGCCTAGTAAGCCCTGCAGAAGACATCTGCATTGGTGGGCAGGGCTTACATGGCGGCGGGTCGGGCTGGTTCGTGTCTGCACTCATGGCGATTTTGCAGGCATACCAGGCCGACCTCCTGAAAGATTTGGATGAGGGGGAGGGGCCTACTCCTGAAGATGTCGCGGAGTTGAGGAAGGCCGCAGATTTGTC
>NW_024121488.1:6466259-6623182 GCF_016745375.1 Pimephales promelas
TTTAGTTATTACTTTGCGATCAAATTTTGAAAGCGCGATTGGCCTGAAGCTTGCAGGGTCTGTTTCGTCTCTGCCCTTTTTAAAATTAAAGAAATGTTTGCTTCATAAAGGGTGTTTGGCAAATTACCTTCAGTTTTAGAATTATGCATCATTCTGAGCATAAGTGGTGCAAGAATATCACAGAATCTTTTGTAGAATTCTGCACAATAACCATCAGGGCCAGCAGCCTTGCCCGATGGAAACGACTTTATGGCATTGATGACTTCCTGCAGTGTAAAATCCGAATCAAGACATTTTATAGCAGCATCATTCAGTTTGGGCAACAAAATAGAGTCAAAGAAATCATTCAGACTGGATTGTGAAACATTGTGTTTGGAGGAGTAAAGCTCAGAATAGAATTCTCTAAAACGATGATTTATGTCAGCAGGATTGGTTAGAAGAATGCCTGTTTTAGATTTAATAACACGAATTGCTCTTGATGCCTGGGCTCCTTTAAGTTGTTGTGCTAGTAATTTACCTGGTTTATCCCCAAGCTCAAAGTGCTTCTGTCTTAGTTTTAAAAGTAAGTTCTTAACTTGGCTACTCATAATATCATTGTATTCATATTTAAGCTTCAATATCTCTTTGTAATGATCTGGCGATTTAGAATTTGGTAGGCTCTTTCCAAAATAGGAAGAGTGCTGTTAATTTCAAGTAGTCTCATTTCTCTTTTCTTCTTAATGGCTGAAGTGTGAGAGATTACATCACCACGCAAAACAACTTTTAGTGTTTCCCATAAGGTCAGGTCAGACACTTCACCATTATCATGTAATTCTATAAAATCTTTCAATTTGGAGGTTATATTCTTAACAAAGTTGTCATCACATAAAAGATTTGGGTTGAAACGCCAGGAATAAATCTGTTTTGGGAGAGAAATATTTAATGACATTGCTAAGGGGCTGTGGTCAGAAATCAAAATATTGTGATATTTGGAATTAGTGATTTGGGAAATGAGGTTGGAGCTAATCAAAAAGAAATCAATCCTGCTATAGGATTTGTGGACATTTGAGTAGAATGAATACTCTTTGCTTGTAGGATGCTGAATCCTCCGAATATCTACTAAATTCCTAACTTTCAAAAGGTTGTTTAAAAGCTTTACAGATGCAATTTCAGGAGCTGGTCGCGTAGATAATCTATCTAAAAATGGATCTAAATAGCAATTAAAATCCCCGGCAATTATTATGTTTGAGTCACCATCGTCTGGAAGCAGGTCGAAAACCTTCCTAAAAAAATTGGGCTCGTCCGTGTTTGGACCATATATATTAAGCAGGGTTATTGGGAGTGAGTTTATTGTACCAGAGACCAGTAAATATCTACCAAGAGGGTCATTGCTAACAGAGGTTGCCTGAAAAGGGATATTTTTCGAAACAATATTGCCACACCACGGGCATGTGAGGTAAATGTTGACTGATATATCTGAGATACCCAATTACATTTCAACCTGTGCTGCATTGCTGTTTTGATGTGGGTCTCTTGTAGAAAAATGATATCCGCAGAAAGAGATTTCAGGTGCTTAAAAACTTTCCCCCTTTTGACTACACTACCAAGTCCTTTCACGTTCCATGAAACCAGTTGTAAATCCCTGCCTCCAACATCTATTCTACCTTGTACTTGAGTCATTTTGGAAAAATGTAAAAAAAAAACAAATGCTGTTGCAACATATTATACAATTGAATAAAACACATGTATCTGAGCCGAACAAGAAAAGAAACAAAAACAACACAGTCCGACACCCACCCGCCCCCCACATCTCCGCGTCCCCCGAACATGACGCGTATCTACCCATCTTGGTCAAAACAGGAGCTGCTGGACAATAGTAGGCCCGATTTAAATAGCCCCCAACCACAACGTAAATACGTTGAAAAAAATGAAATTTAGTACCACATTTGAAAACAAAATACGCCTGTAAAAGAAACTATATTGCGACCTGATATATTAATAATTGCCATGTGTCCGGATAGTCTCTTTTGGCAAACAGTTCGATGACTGGCCGGCAGTGCAGCGCATTTATTACTGATAGACGAACACGCTCACCTTGAATACAAAGCAAACAGTGACCGTCACATTTTAACCATCCGCCGAAACGCTACGTCTCCTCAACAAACGAGCGGCTTCAGCTGCTGCTGGATCATTGAAAACCTCCTGATTATTCTCTTCCTCATCCCAGTAAACATAAAGTCTGGCCGGATAGAGCAGATGATGTTTAACTCCCCCATCTCTCAGGGCTTTCATCACATCTCGGAAGGCACGGCGCTGGCTCAACACTTCGTTGGTATAGTCAGGGAAGATAAGAACTTTGTTCCCCTTGTACTCCATTGGCTGTGTCCTGCTGAGGCGTAAAAATTTGCTCTTTCACCTGAAAATGATGAATACGAGCCATAATGGTGCGAGGCTTGCCATCCGACGCTGGTTTGGGTTGCAGTGAGCGATGTGCGCGATCAATTTTCACAGGATGTGGAAAGTGCTGTTTCCCCAGCAGTTCGGGAATAAGTTTGGAAACAAAGTCAGTTGGTTTACCCTCTTCTGCATTTTCTTTTATACCAACAATCTTGATGTTGTGTCTGCGAGACCGAGCTTCTAAATCCAGCAGCTTGGCTTGAAGTTGGCTGGTGTATTTTGTTAAATCCTCACATTTTGCTTCAAGCACTTCAACGCGCTCTTCAAGTGCACTGGTTGTTTGCTCTTGGTTGACCATGCGGTTTTGCAGGTCGGTTTGCACAGAAAGCACAGACTGAAACTTGGTGTCAAAAGCATCAAATCTCATCAAGTCTCCCCAGAATCGTCTCTGACATTTCCTTACATATTTCCTTGCACATCTCGTACATGTGGATTTTGTCTGTGGGCATAGTCTCTGAAACGGTAGTCGGGGAGGTAGCAGAGGGCTCGTTGGAGCGGCTATCACTCGAGCTAGCCCCACTAGCATTAGCACTGCCGATGTATCCATCGATGGTCTTATGCCTCCCAGGAGGGTTTCTCTGCCGCGACATTTTCAAATTAGCGAAGTTTAATGGATGAGATAGACGAGCAAGCAAAAATATCAGTCTTTGGACAGTTTTATCGTGGTATTTGGTGGTTTTGCAAAAGTTGTGGTGGAGAGCACGACCCAAACACGTCTACATCCTACGCGTGCGCACTAGCGCCCCATGAATGGTTTTCATTTAAAATGAAGTATTCAAACAACTCTATACTCAACTCAATTCTAAATTAATGCTTCTTGTTTATTCCTGTGATTTACATAACAAACTTACTAAAAAATTACTTTACACATGTGGTGTTCAATGTTGCAATACTTGAAACAATGCTTTCAACTAGAGTAGTACCATAATGATTGTTTTATTAATCACACAAATTGAAGTTTTGGTAGAAGGTCCTCGAACCAAGCACAGGCTCAACACTTCACCAAAAAGGTAACCCCCAAAAATACTAACGTAACATAAACGTTTAAATAACAACAGAATAATAGAACATTAAACATTCGCTCTGTTTTCTCATCTTACTAAAATAATTTCATAAAATATCACTTTATTTCAAAATTTACATTTCAGCCCTGTGCAAAGCATGATGGGAAGTGAATGTCATGTATGACTGGGTTACTAGATTGAAACATATTTCAAAATTAAAACATCAAGTGAAGTCAAAGAGTGACCATTTCAAGTTATTTTAACATGAACTAATCACATTTTAACAAGAAACCCGATACAATGGTGTTAAAACATAATTAAATGTTTAAATGATATATTAATATATGTATTGTATGTGTGTATCCAAGTAATGCAGGTGTCTTCTTTGAAACACAAAGTTAATCTGAAGTTAAAACCTGGCCTCCTGGTAGGTTTAGTTTAAGACTCAATTTAGTCCTGGAGTAACTGTAGTCTTCCTCCAGGAAATCAGCTTATGAACTCTGGACTAAACTAAATCTAGGACTATTAAAGCCATGACATAGCAGATTTCTGTTAATCAGGTTTAAAGGGCCATTTTATTCTAGGACTAGGCTTAATCTCTATCCGGGAAACCGCCCATTGTGTTAAAAAGAGTGTTAAAATCTCAAAGTGAGAGGAAGTCTAAAAAGAAGTAATCTTATAGACGAACAATATTCACAATAGAATTATTTAAGATAACCTGGTCAGGGTTTATAGCACAGTGCATGCACGACACTACTAAAATCTGAAAATAGGAATAGGAATTATGGAATTAGGAAATAAGAATTATGAAACAGGAAAACGGAAGAACGTTACGCCTGTTAAAATAAGAGAGCTATTCTAACAAGAGATTAGAAAAATTTCAATAAATATACATAATTGAGATGAGCTAAATCTGATACGAAAAGATTTAGTGGATGTAGACTGCAGAAACTATCCAGCGAAGTGCACATGTTGGATGGAGACTGCAGTACAAAATCAAACCATATTAGGATATACCATGGATACGTATACAAACATCAGAAGTCATGTTTATTCATGAAGGATGTCTTAGTTGTACACGTATGCAAACATCAGACGTTATAATTGTTCATGAGGGATAAAGCATTGGTACGTTGTGTGTGATGTCCTATATGGAATGCAAAGCTGACTTAATTAAAAATAAATATATACTTAAATAAATATACGAAGAAATGTAAAAAAGCAAAAATACAAAATAAATACATAAATAAATATACAAAGAAATGTAAAAAAGTACAAATAAATGAGTATTTATACTTTTATTTCCAAATTTATGTATAATTTTATTTTTTTCACACATTAATTAATTAATTTATTTATACATTTATTCATTTATTTATTTCCACTTTTATTTATTTCCACATTCATTTATGTATTTATGTTTTTATGTCTACATTTATTTATTTTCACATTTATTTATTTATACATTTATTTATTTCCACATTTAATTATTTCCACATTTATTTATTCCAACATTTCTTTCTCCGTATTCTAATGAGGGGGCGTGTTTTAACTCAGACCTCAGCAATCGAGCTTAGAATGGCAGTGCTGAAGCTTTGAGGCCACAGTGCCACCTTGTGGTGTTTGACCAAACGAAACGCAAGAGCTGTGCAGGCAATATCACATGTTAAGTCATGTGTATCACCCTAACTGTAGCCTATGTAGGGTAGGCTATATAGGGGTTAACACACATAGCACACATGAACAGAAACTGCACTTCAACGGGTCTGATAGCAGATACTTGGACATGAAAGCGCGTGAAAGTATCCACTATTAATAACAGTGTAAACGCTGTGGATAGGGCTGATAGCTTGCGTTTGGCTTGGGTTTATTGTCGATGACACTCGCACACAAAACGCGACTCAAAACGCGGTTTACATTTGTTTCCTCATTTCGTATGCATAACTGCGTAAGGAAACGCGGATGTAAACCGCGCATTGAGTCGCGTTTTGTGTGCTCTTAGATGCTGCTCTTAGACACTGATTAATCACAAGGCACCAATTTTGAATTATTCTTAAATTAAACAATGGGGCATCGCAGTGAGCCTTGCATTCTTTATTAAGATTTTTACTTTTAATGACTTGTTGACTTTTGTTCATTTTATTTTACTGATAACAGCCATAGTGCCTTATTATATATAATAACTGAGTAGTTATTATCGATTAATATTAAGAACTTGACATATATGATGATGTATAGCTATAAGCCTACCTATTTAATAAGGTTTGGGGAGATATAAAATCAATTATAGACCATTTCACAAGATGTAAACAACACTGGTCCAGAAGCACTTCCTGTTTCAGTTTGTAGCTGTTTTCTTTATTTCACATGTAAAGAAAACATCTTAAAGATGTTTGTTTAACTTTTTGATTCAGTTTTAAATGTTCTGTTGGTTGTTTTTTTATCCCAGCTTTTATGTAGTGTTAAAAAACTGAAACAGGGGGATGGTCACGTGACCCGTTGCAGGATGAACGCTTGAGACTTTGCTCTTTGCCAAACCACGGATTATATTCCCCTTTTTCCAAACAGACGTCATTTTATTTGTTATTCTCCTATCTCAAGTATGCCTAAACCTCCTCGCGACAAAGATTTTCCTATTTTTTCATCGCCCGGCTCGTCTATCGGGAGGAAGAAAACTAAGACTCAGCCAACCGCGTGTTCCTCTGCTGAGGATCACCATGGCGAAACCACGGGCGAAACGAGCCCTGTGGGAGCTATCGGCACGGCAACAATGGATCAGATTTTGACGGAAATTCAATCAGTAGCATCGCGTGTCAATAACATGAATGAATCTGTTGAATCTCGTCTGGACACGATAGACAGTTTGGTGACAGAAAACCGCGGACGTCGGAAGAATTTAAAAATTGTCAATCTCCTGGAGAAAGCGGAGGGTTCAACTTCACTCGTGGACTTCCTCCAAACGAATATTCCAGTTTTAGTCGCGCCTACCTGCTGACTTTCCCCCTCTGGAGATTGAACGTGCCCATCGTGCTCTAGTCCCAAGCCCGGACACAAGCAAACCGCCAAGGAGTATCCTAGTACGATTTCTCCGATACTCCCAGAAAGAAGCGGTTCTCAGGGCAGCTCTGCAGAAGCGTGATATCATCTACAGTGGATCCAGATTTAGGTTTTACTCCGACCTGTCGGTGGAGGTCCTGCGAAAACGCCGTGAGTTTGATTCCGTTGGAAAGCTGATGGCTCGTCGCAACATGTATCGCGGCTTCGCTTATCCGGCGCGGCTCCATTGTCTTCACAACGGGCAGATTCGTTTTTCCGATACCCCCGATGCGGCCGCCACCTTTTTGGAAACTCTTACTTGAGATATTCAGTTCCCTATCGAGGGAACTCAACACTGCGTCGATAAAATCGACTCTTTGGGGACGCTCCCTAAGCGTGCGCCTCTGAAGTATGAATGAAACTAATCCAATCCTGATTGGTGTTGCGTCGTGACGTAACATGTGACGGCATACCCGGAAGTATAAAAGTGACGCTGTCACAACACACACTAGCTTTCGCTCTTCAGCAAGCGCTTTATGTTGAAACTGTCTGTCTTATTTGGTGTTGTTTGTCTTATTATTGAAAGAAAAAGTATGGCCAGTGAACAATTCAAGAGGTGTGTGCATCCCTGCCCTCGTTTCATCACGGGTGGGGACGCACACTCTCTCTGTGTGTATTGTTTGGAGTGCAGCACGCACGGGCAGCTCTCGAGGGGGCTGCTTGTGAAATGTGTGAGGCTTTGCCTATTAGAGTGCTGCGCTCCCGGCTGGCGTGCTTTGACGAGCACGGTCAGGCTCGCGTTCCCCAGGGTTCCGGTCCCGCATATGTCGAGGCGATGCGGCGACTGAGATCCTGGGGTTCGCAGCGGGATCTGGCGGAGGAGAGTGAGAATGCTGAGGCATTTTCTCGCTCGCCATCGGCTGGTCCCGCAGCCTCTGAGAGTGGGGTGGGAGCCCGCGCTGCAGTTTCTCCTACCCGCGATCAGGTCCCGGTGCTTGAGCTGTCTACTTCTGAGGAAGGGGACGTGCTCAGCATCGATGCGGACGACCGTGATCTCAGCACGCCATCACGCGGCCTGGGTTATGAGGAGCTGGTGGAGGTTGTGACACGCGCTGTGGCCAGACTAAACATCAGCTGGCCACAACATGAGCAGGAAACGCAAGTCACCAGTAAAATGGACGAGCGTTTCCTGCAGCGCAGGTCACAGCCTCACCGCCGGGGTCTGCCGTTTTTCCCTGATCTCCATAAAGAGATCTCGAGAACGTGGGAAAGACCGCATTCGTCCCGTATTTCGAGTCCCAATGTAATAGATTACAGCAATGTTATGGGGGCTCGAGACATGGGATATGGGAAGATGCCGAAGGTGGAGGAGGCTTTAGCGAGCTATCTCTCTCCCGAATCGGCGTCTTCCCTAAAGACCCCGGTGTTGCCTAGTAAGCCCTGCAGAGAGACATCTGCATTGGTGGGCAGGGCTTACATGGCGGCGGGTCGGGCTGGTTCGTGTCTGCACTCAATGGCGATTTTGCAGGCATACCAGGCCGACCTCCTGAAAGATTTGGATGAGGGGGAGGGGCCTACTCCTGAAGATGTCGCGGAGTTGAGGAAGGCCGCAGATTTGTCTCTCCGGGCCACTAGGGAAGCGGCCAGCGCTATTGGCCGCTCTATGGCGGCCATGGTGGCCACGGAGAGGCATCTGTGGCTGAACTTATCCGGTATTAAAGAAAAGGATAGGTCCTTCCTGCTGGATGCGCCGCTTTCGGCTTCTGGCCTGTTCGGCGACGCCGTTAATTCGGTTGTCGACAGGTTTCAGGAGTCGAGAAAACAATCTGCGGCGTTCCAGCAGTACCTCCCCCGGAAAGCGAAGGCCAAATCTAGTAGGGGGGGGCAAAGCAATCAGCCCCAGCCATCAGCCAGCTCCTCCCACAGGGCAGAGCAGAAGGAGAGCGTTTCCTCTAGAGCCCCCCCTCCGGGGTCTTGGCAACAGAGGAAACGCTCCCAAAAACCGAAGTCCTCCAGCCAGAGGGGCGACCTGAGGGACGTCATTCAGGCTAAGAGGACTTCGGAAAAGAGGTCCTAGCCAAGGCAGGACTTCAGAGGGCTGCCCCCTCCGCAGTGAGACAACCGAGGTTGTTCTCACAACGGGCCCTCTAGGAAAAGATGCAGGTCCGCCGTTAACAGCGCTTCGGGCCGCATCAATTTCCAGCGAAAAGACACCAGAGGCCAGCCTCGAGAGGCTGGTACCCTTAGCAGATTTTGTAGAGGGATGGTATCATCTTCCCAACATATCTCCATGGGTCCTGCAGATAATACGAGTTGGGTACAGACTGCAGTTCGCGCACCGCCCCCCCAAGTTCTCTGGGGTGGTGCTCACTGCGGTGGTCCCAGAGCAGGCTCAGGTGTTGGAACAAGAAGTACAGACTCTGCTGTCGAAAGGAGCCATAGAACGTGTTCTTCCGGTAGACAGGGAGTCCGGGTTTTACAGCCGGTACTTTATAGTTCCAAAGAAGGATGGGGGGTTAAGGCCAATTTTGGATCTCAGGGTGTTGAACCGGTCTCTGAGAAGGTTCAAATTCAGAATGTTGACCATTCCAACAATCGTGAGTCAAATCAGATCCGAGGACTGGTTTGTCACGATAGATCTGAAAGACGCCTATTTTCACATCTTCATCCTTCCTTGTCACAGGAGGTACCTGAGGTTCGCTTTCGGGGCGAAGCATACCAATATCGGGTTCTTCCGTTCGGCCTAGCACTCTCTCCCCGCACATTTACCAAGTGTATGGACGTGGCCCTTGCTCCACTGAGACTTCAGGGGATTCGCGTATTGAATTATCTCGACGACTGGCTTATTTTGGCCCAGTCTCGGGAGATGGCAGTTCGGCATCGAGATGTCGTTCTTGGCCATATTCAAAAATTGGGGTTAAGACTCAATTTGAAGAAGAGTGTGCTAGAACCGTCCCAGGGCACGACCTTTTTGGGAGTCGTGTGGAACTCGATTACAATGCAGGCACGTATGTCTCCCGCACGTATCGAGTCAATTCTGGCGATGGTGTCCAGGGTGAGGCTAGGTCAGGCCGTCACTGTGAAACACTTTCAAAGGATGCTGGGCCTCATGGCAGCGGCATCCAACATTATTCCTCTGAGCCTCCTTCACATGAGGCCCCTCCAGTGGTGGTTGAAGACCAAGGGGTTCTCACCCAAAGGAAATCCGTTCCGTATGATCAGAGTAACGCGCAAGTGCCTTCAGTCTCTGCAAATATGGAAGAAGCCTTGGTTCCTATCCCAAGGGCCAGTGTTGGGGGTGTCATGTCGCCGGGAAACCGTTTCGACAGACGCCTCCCTTACGGGCTGGGGCGCGGTCATGGACGGCCGCTTTACCAGGGGTCTGTGGCAGGACCATCATCGCACTTGGCATATAAATTGCCTGGAGATGATGGCGGTATTCAAGGCTTTGAGGAGCTTCCTCCCAGACATCGAGGGTCGCCACGTCCTTATACGGACAGACAATACGTCAGTGGTGGCCTATCTGAACCGACAGGGGGGACTCAGATCGCGCCCTCTGTGCAAACTGGCGCATCAGATTATCCTTTGGTCCCAGGGAAAGATATTGTCAATAAGGGCAATGTATATCCCAGGGGTTCAGAATCGGGGAGCAGACATCCTGTCGAGGCAGGGGCTGAGGCCCGGGGAATGGAGACTTCATCCGGATGTGGTGAAGTCGATATGGGAGAGGTTCGGACCGATGGAAGTGGATCTGTTTGCGTCTCGAGAGACGTCCCACTGTCCACTTTGGTTCTCCCTCTCACATCCAGCCCCACTGGGGTTGGATGCCATGGTACAGGCTTGGCCGAGGCTTCGCCTGTATGCTTTCCCCCGATCGCTCTGCTCCCAGGGGTCCTGGAGAGGGTCCGTCAAGAGGGCATCAGTCTACTTCTGGTTGCCCCGAGATGGCCGACACGAGTATGGTTCTCGGATATAATATCACTCCTCATAGCTCCGCCATGGCCGATTCCTCTGAGGAGGGATCTATTGTCTCAGGCGGAGGGCACAATCTTCCACCCTCGCCCAGAGTTGTGGAAGCTGTGGGTCTGGCCTCTGAGGGGGTTCAGTACCTAAATGCTGGCTTATCAGCTGAGGTGGTTGAAACCATACTTAGCTCTAGGGCCCCATCTACCAGGAGATTATATGGCCTCAAGTGGAAGGTGTTTCACACTTGGTGTGGAGAACGAAGGTTGGATCCAGTAAACTGCCCAGTGGCTTCAGTTCTGGAATTCCTTCAGGATCGTTTCTCGTTTATCGGCCGGCGATCAGGTCCAGGGTGCCTGCCTGGGATCTGGCAATAGTTCTGGAAGGGTTGTCCCTCGCTCCCTTCGAACCTTTAGAGTCGGCTTCGCCTAAGGACTTAACGTTGAAAATGGTCTTTTTACCTCTCTTTTTTTACCTTTTTTTTACCTCTCTTACCTCTTTTAAGATTATCTCTTTTATAATCTTGATTATCTCGATTACCTCTCTTAAGAGGGTGGGAGATCTCCAGGCCCTGGCGGTAACGCCAGCTTGCTTGGAGTTTGCCCCTGGCAAAGTAAAGGCCTTTTTGCACCCGAGTCCGGGCTACGTGCCTAAAGTTCCTTCGAGTACGGCTCGCTCTGTAGTCCTTCAGGCATTCCATCCTCCACCTCATGTGTCGGCGGGAGAAGAGAGGCTTCACTTGCTCTGCCCCGTCAGAGCTTTGAGTGTATACTTGGAAAAGTCTGCTTCTTGGAGAAGATCTGACCAGTTGTTAGTATGCTTTGGGTCACCTAAGAGGGGGCTCCCGGCGACCAAACAAACTATAAGTAACTGGATTGTCCAGGCTATTACTGAGGCTTACAAGGTGCGTGGGGTTCCTTCACCTTTGGCCTTAAGGGCTCACTCGACTAGAGGCATGGCTTCCTCTAGGGCCCTTCTTTCGGGAGTACCTCTGCAGGAGATTTGTGAGGCAGCCGGCTGGGCTACCCCGCATACTTTCATCAGGTTTTACAGTCTCAGCCTTCCCAGTACGCCCGGTGCACACGTACTCGGCCCTTGCTGAGTGCCTAATCAGTTTCACTCTGGGGCGGGTCTGTTCGGTGCGTGGCCTAGTGGGTACTCGTTCCCCAAAGAGTCGATTTTATCGACGCAGTGTTGAGTTCCCTCGATAGGAACGTCTCGGGTTATGACTATAACCCTTGTTCCCTGAGAAGGGAACGAGACACTGCGTCGTGTTGCCACGCCCCCTTTTCAGACCCTTGAGCGTCTTGCTTCATCGCGAGGCTAGTGTGTGTTGTGACAGCGTCACTTTTATACTTCCGGGTATGCCGTCACATGTTACGTCACGACGCAACACCAATCAGGATTGGATTAGTTTCATTCATACTTCAGAGGCGCACGCTTAGGGAGCGTCCCCAAAGAGTCGATTTTATCGACGCAGTGTCTCGTTCCCTTCTCAGGGAACAAGGGTTATAGTCATAACCCGAGACGTTTTCCTTTGTCTGGGAGGAATGTAAGAATACTGTCTTGACATAGTGAGTACTTGTGCCATTACTTTTGACTTTCTTCTGATAATATTCAACAGAGCTAACCTCATTGAAGAGGTAGTATGGTTTGATTTTATTTCAAAATATAGCTCTCTGTTTATATTATAGTTTCCATTTTATTCCCATGTGACTCTCGTTTCTTTTTGGGTTCTTATAATGCTATTTTCACACTTTCCTTGGTTTGGCCGTGGCGTCCGAACTGTTTTGGTGGTCTTTGAATTTATTTTGGTTTTGTATTTGATCATTATGTTTGTTGACTTCATTCTGAGGGATTTTACTTTGTCGTTTGGGGATAGAGTTGGGGTGGGTGCGCGTTGCAAGTTGTTTTTCTATGTCTTATTTGTCAGTTGTAGGCCAACTCTCTGCCGTATTACAGTGCCTAACAGTTTTGTTTTATCTGCATGATTAATTCGCACTCTTTATGGCTGGTTCACTTAAACTTATTACATGGAACGTTCAAGGGATTGGACATGTAATTAAGAGGAAAAAAATCTTAACTCATTTGAAAAAACAGAAACCTGACATAGTACTGCTTCAGGCAAAATTATCCGACACTGAACACTCAAAGCTGAGGAGAGATTGGGTGGGCCAAGTTTATTCTTCCTCTTATTCTCAGAACAAAAGAGGGATAGCCATTCTTTTTAATAAAAATCTACCTTTTATTTTAGAACGTAAGGAATTGGATCCTGAAGGGAGATTTATCTTGATCACGGGCTCCATTCTCAATCACCATATAACTATCCTCAACGTTTATGCTCCAAATGTAGACTCCCCTCACTTTATATCTCAGATGATTTTATTGTTTACTTACCACTGTAAAGGCTTAGGTTTTCTAGCCGGAGACTTTAATTGTATAATGGATGCTTCTCTAGATGAATCCTCATCTGCAAATGTATCAAATCCTAAATCATCTAAGGCGCTCAACAATTTATGTTCGGATTCTGGTTTAATAGACATATGGTGTCAACTAAATCCCAAAGTGAAGGATTACACATTTTATTCCCATCCTCACAATTCATATTCCAGGCTTGACTATTTTTTTCTTCCTAAAATTATTCTTCATGCAGTTCAGTCTTGTCATATTGACCCCATCGTTTTATCAGATCACGCTGCTGTGCGTTTACAAATTGACCCTGCATTCAGTATTCCTAGAACTTCGAACTGGAGGTTTAATACATCCCTTTTAAACAATGATCCCTTCTCTGCCTTCGTCTCAGACAGTCTGTCTCAATATTGGCTGGATAACAGAAATTCTCCAGTGTCCTCTGCCATGATCTGGGATGCAGCCAAAGCCACTCTACGCGGTCACCTAATTTCCTACACCTCCAACCTTAAGAGAGTCAAAGACAGTAACAGGAAAAATCTTGAAGAAGAGGTAACCATATTGGAACAAATACATAAGCAATTTCCTACTGTCTCGAACTTAAAAGCCTTGGTGAATGCAAGAACTAAGCTAAACATGGACCATACCTCGCATATTCAGAAGCTTCTGCTCTTCACTAAACAAAAGTATTATGAATTTGGCAATAAATCTTGTCGGTTATTGGCATACCAATTAAAAAATCTGAATAATGACCGGTCAATTAATATGATACGAAATACAAGTGGTATCTCTTCGAGTGACCCTTTAATCATAAACAATACTTTTAAGGAATACTATAAATCTCTTTATATATCCGAATCAAAAGCAACAGATTCTAACATCGCTGCCTTTTTGAGTAATATCACGTTACCGGTATGCTCAGAGGATGATCGTATTAATTTAAGTGCCCCGTTTTCAGCAGAGGAGGTCTGGTCAGCAATTCAGTCAATGCCGAACGGGAAATGTCCCGGTCCAGATGGTTTTCCACTGGAATTTTTCAAAAAATTCTGGCCTAATATTCATCCGATTCTTATGCCTGCGATTAATGGTATCTGGAAGGGTGAAGTTCCCCCTTCTTGGAGACAAACTTCAATTAGTTTACTCCTAAAAAAAGATTAAAACCCTCTGGACTGTTCATCTTATAGGCCCATTAGTCTGCTCAACATGGACTATAAGATATTGGCAAAAGTTTTAGCTCGTAGATTGGAACCTATTCTTCCCAAGGTGATAGACCCTGATCAAGCAGGATTTGTGAAATCCAGATACGGTTCAGATAACGTTCGCCGTGCTCTTAATGCTATATGCTACTTTCGTACTCAAAAAAAGTCTTCAATGATACTATCTTTGGATGCCGAAAAGGCTTTTGATCACGTGGAGTGGCCCTTCTTGTTTATGGCTTTGGAAAAATTCGGACTAAGTTCTAATTTCATTAATATTATAAAGTTTCTTTACTCAGACTGTATCTCCTCCGTCAACACAAACAGCTTGATGTCTGAAGCCTTTCCAGTACAAAGAGGTTGCAGACAGGGATGCCCCTTATCACCCTTATTGTTTACGTTATTTATTGAGCCCTTGGCAGAATCTATCAGGACCAATCCTGATGTATCCGGAATTAGAGGGAAAAAACTTTGAAAAAAAAGCTTTGTGTCAGGCTATAAAGTCAATATCGTAAAGTCTATCTCTATGTTGTTTAATTACGTCCAAGAATCTCTGAGTCAATTTCCTTTCGAGGTGTCTAAAAAAGGCTTTAAATATTTGGGCATTTTCCTCACCCCCAATTTGAATAATTTGTTTGAAACAAATTTTACTTCCTTAACTTAAAAAGTTAAAAAAGATTTAGAAAAGTGGGCACCTTTACCAATTTCCCTTCTCGGGAGAGCTAATGTTATTAAGATGAACATACTTCCCCGATTAAATTATCTTTTTCAGAATCTCCCATGTTACCTAGCAACCTCGTTTTTTCAATCTTTGAATTCGGACATATCTCGTTTTATTTGGAACGTAAGCAACAGAGAGTTGTTCCCTATCGAGGGAACTCAACACTGCGTCGATAAAATCGACTCTTTGGGGACGCTCCCTAAGCGTGCGCCTCTGAAGTATGAATGAAACTAATCCAATCCTGATTGGTGTTGCGTCGTGACGTAACATGTGACGGCATACCCGGAAGTATAAAAGTGACGCTGTCACAACACACACTAGCTTTCGCTCTTCAGCAAGCGCTTTATGTTGAAACTGTTTTATTTGTGTTGAAACTGTCTTATTTGGTGTTGTTTGTCTTATTATTGAAAGAAAGTATGGCCAGTGAACAATTCAAGAGGTGTGTGCATCCCTGCCCTCGTTTCATCACGGGTGGGGACGCACACTCTCTATGTGTGTATTGTTTGGGAGTGCAGCACGCACGGGCAGCTCTCGAGGGGGCTGCTTGTGAAATGTGTGAGGCTTTGCCTATTAGAGTGCTGCGCTCCCGGCTGGCGTGCTTTGACGAGCACGGTCAGGCTCGCGTTCCCCAGGGTTCCGGTCCCGCATATGTCGAGGCGATGCGGCGACTGAGATCCTGGGGTTCGCAGCGGGATCTGGCGGAGGAGAGTGAGAATGCTGAGGCATTTTCTCGCTCGCCATCGGCTGGTCCCGCAGCCTCTGAGAGTGGTGTGGGAGCCCGCGCTGCGGTTTCTCCTACCCGCGATCAGGTCCCGGTGCTTGAGCTGTCTACTTCTGAGGAAGGGGACGTGCTCAGCATCGATGCGGACGACCGTGATCTCAGCACGCCATCACGCGGCCTGGGTTATGAGGAGCTGGTGGAGGTTGTGACACGCGCTGTGGCCAGACTAAACATCAGCTGGCCACAACATGAGCAGGAAACGCAAGTCACCAGTAAAATGGACGAGCGTTACCTGCAGCGCAGGTCACAGCCTCACCGCCGGGGTCTGCCGTTTTTCCCTGATCTCCATAAAGAGATCTCGAGAACGTGGGAAAGACCGCATTCGTCCCGTATTTCGAGTCCCAATGTAATAGATTACAGCAATGTTATGGGGGCTCGAGATATGGGATATGGGAAGATGCCGAAGGTGGAGGAGGCTTTAGCGAGCTATCTCTCTCCCGAATCGGCGTCTTCCCTAAAGACCCCGGTGTTGCCTAGTAAGCCCTGCAGAGAGACATCTGCATTGGTGGGCAGGGCTTACATGGCGGCGGGTCGGGCTGGTTCGTGTCTGCACTCAATGGCGATTTTGCAGGCATACCAGGCCGACCTCCTGAAGGATTTGGATGAGGGGGAGGGGCCTACTCCTGAAGATGTCGCGGAGTTGAGGAAGGCCGCAGATTTGTCTCTCCGGGCCACTAGGGAAGCGGCCAGCGCTATTGGCCGCTCTATGGCGGCCATGGTGGCCACGGAGAGGCATCTGTGGCTGAACTTATCCGGTATTAAAGAAAAGGATAGGTCCTTCCTGCTGGATGCGCCGCTTTCGGCTTCTGGCCTGTTCGGCGACGCCGTTAATTCGGTTGTCGACAGGTTTCAGGAGTCGAGAAAACAATCTGCGGCGTTCCAGCAGTACCTCCCCCGGAAAGCGAAGGCCAAATCTAGTAGGGGGGGGCAAAGCAATCAGCCCCAGCCATCAGCCAGCTCCTCCCACAGGGCAGAGCAGAAGGAGAGCGTTTCCTCTAGAGCCCCCCTCCGGGGTCTTGGCAACAGAGGAAACGCTCCCAAAAACCGAAGTCCTCCAGCCAGAGGGGCGACCTGAGGGACGTCATTCAGGCTAAGAGGACTTCGGAAAAGAGGTCCTAGCCAAGGCAGGACTTCAGAGGGCTGCCCCCTCCGCAGTGAGACAACCGAGGTTGTTCTCACAACGGGGCCCTCTAGGAAAAGATGCAGGTCCGCCGTTAACAGCGCTTCGGGCCGCATCAATTTCCAGCGAAAAGACACCAGAGGCCAGCCTCGAGAGGCTGGTACCCTTAGCAGATTTTGTAGAGGGATGGTATCATCTTCCCAACATATCTCCATGGGTCCTGCAGATAATACGAGTTGGGTACAGACTGCAGTTCGCGCACCGCCCCCCAAGTTCTCTGGGGTGGTGCTCACTGCGGTGGTCCCAGAGCAGGCTCAGGTGTTGGAACAAGAAGTACAGACTCTGCTGTCGAAAGGAGCCATAGAACGTGTTCTTCCGGTAGACAGGGAGTCCGGGTTTTACAGCCGGTACTTTATAGTTCCAAAGAAGGATGGGGGGTTAAGGCCAATTTTGGATCTCAGGGTGTTGAACCGGTCTCTGAGAAGGTTCAAATTCAGAATGTTGACCATTCCAACAATCGTGAGTCAAATCAGATCCGAGGACTGGTTTGTCACGATAGATCTGAAAGACGCCTATTTTCACATCTCCATCCTTCCTTGTCACAGGAGGTACCTGAGGTTCGCTTTCGGGGCGAAGCATACCAATATCGGGTTCTTCCGTTCGGCCTAGCACTCTCTCCCCGCACATTTACCAAGTGTATGGACGTGGCCCTTGCTCCACTGAGACTTCAGGGGATTCGCGTATTGAATTATCTCGACGACTGGCTTATTTTGGCCCAGTCTCGGGAGATGGCAGTTCGGCATCGAGATGTCGTTCTTGGCCATATTCAAAAATTGGGGTTAAGACTCAATTTGAAGAAGAGTGTGCTAGAACCGTCCCAGGGCACGACCTTTTTGGGAGTCGTGTGGAACTCGATTACAATGCAGGCACGTATGTCTCCCGCACGTATCGAGTCAATTCTGGCGATGGTGTCCAGGGTGAGGCTAGGTCAGGCCGTCACTGTGAAACACTTTCAAAGGATGCTGGGCCTCATGGCAGCGGCATCCAACATTATTCCTCTGGGCCTCCTTCACATGAGGCCCCTCCAGTGGTGGTTGAAGACCAAGGGGTTCTCACCCAAAGGAAATCCGTTCCGTATGATCAGAGTAACGCGCAAGTGCCTTCAGTCTCTGCAAATATGGAAGAAGCCTTGGTTCCTATCCCAAGGGCCAGTGTTGGGGGTGTCATGTCGCCGGGAAACCGTTTCGACAGACGCCTCCCTTACGGGCTGGGGCGCGGTCATGGACGGCCGCTTTACCAGGGGTCTGTGGCAGGACCATCATCGCACTTGGCATATAAATTGCCTGGAGATGATGGCGGTATTCAAGGCTTTGAGGAGCTTCCTCCCAGACATCGAGGGTCGCCACGTCCTTATACGGACAGACAATACGTCAGTGGTGGCCTATCTGAACCGACAGGGGGGACTCAGATCGCGCCCTCTGTGCAAACTGGCGCATCAGATTATCCTTTGGTCCCAGGGAAAGATATTGTCAATAAGGGCAATGTATATCCCAGGGGTTCAGAATCGGGGAGCAGACATCCTGTCGAGGCAGGGGCTGAGGCCCGGGGAATGGAGACTTCATCCGGATGTGGTGAAGTCGATATGGGAGAGGTTCGGACCGATGGAAGTGGATCTGTTTGCGTCTCGAGAGACGTCCCACTGTCCACTTTGGTTCTCCCTCTCACATCCAGCCCCACTGGGGTTGGATGCCATGGTACAGGCTTGGCCGAGGCTTCGCCTGTATGCTTTCCCCCCGATCGCTCTGCTCCCAGGGGTCCTGGAGAGGGTCCGTCAAGAGGGCATCAGTCTACTTCTGGTTGCCCCGAGATGGCCGACACGAGTATGGTTCTCGGATATAATATCACTCCTCATAGCTCCGCCATGGCCGATTCCTCTGAGGAGGGATCTATTGTCTCAGGCGGAGGGCACAATCTTCCACCCTCGCCCAGAGTTGTGGAAGCTGTGGGTCTGGCCTCTGAGGGGGTTCAGTACCTAAATGCTGGCTTATCAGCTGAGGTGGTTGAAACCATACTTAGCTCTAGGGCCCCATCTACCAGGAGATTATATGGCCTCAAGTGGAAGGTGTTTCACACTTGGTGTGGAGAACGAAGGTTGGATCCAGTAAACTGCCCAGTGGCTTCAGTTCTGGAATTCCTTCAGGATCGTTTCTCTGCGGGTCTCTCCCCGTCCACTCTTAAGGTGTACGTGGCTGCCGTTTCGGCTTTCCACGCGCCAGTAGATGGTGGACCTCTGGGGAGGCACCAGTTGGTCATTAGGTTTCTCCGTGGTGCTTGGAGGATGAGGCCGGCGATCAGGTCCAGGGTGCCTGCCTGGGATCTGGCAATAGTTCTGGAAGGGTTGTCCCTCGCTCCCTTCGAACCTTTAGAGTCGGCTTCGCCTAAGGACTTAACGTTGAAAATGGTCTTTCTCTTAGCGATTACCTCTCTTAAGAGGGTGGGAGATCTCCAGGCCCTGGCGGTAACGCCAGCTTGCTTGGAGTTTGCCCCTGGCAAAGTAAAGGCCTTTTTGCACCCGAGTCCGGGCTACGTGCCTAAAGTTCCTTCGAGTACGGCTCGCTCTGTAGTCCTTCAGGCATTCCATCCTCCACCTCATGTGTCGGCGGGAGAAGAGAGGCTTCACTTGCTCTGCCCCGTCAGAGCTTTGAGTGTATACTTGGAAAAGTCTGCTTCTTGGAGAAGATCTGACCAGTTGTTAGTATGCTTTGGGTCACCTAAGAGGGGGCTCCCGGCGACCAAACAAACTATAAGTAACTGGATTGTCCAGGCTATTACTGAGGCTTACAAGGTGCGTGGGGTTCCTTCACCTTTGGCCTTAAGGGCTCACTCGACTAGAGGCATGGCTTCCTCTAGGGCCCTTCTGTCGGGAGTACCTCTGCAGGAGATTTGTGAGGCAGCCGGCTGGGCTACCCCGCATACTTTCATCAGGTTTTACGGTCTCAGCCTTCCCAGTACGCCCGGTGCACACGTACTCGGCCCTTGCTGAGTGCCTAATCAGTTTCACTCTGGGGCGGGTCTGTTCGGTGCGTGGCCTAGTGGGTACTCGTTCCCCAAAGAGTCGATTTTATCGACGCAGTGTTGAGTTCCCTCGATAGGGAACGTCTCGGGTTATGACTATAACCCTTGTTCCCTGAGAAGGGAACGAGACACTGCGTCGTGTTGCCACGCCCCCTTTTCAGACCCTTGAGCGTCTTGCTTCATCGCGAGGCTAGTGTGTGTTGTGACAGCGTCACTTTTATACTTCCGGGTATGCCGTCACATGTTACGTCACGACGCAACACCAATCAGGATTGGATTAGTTTCATTCATACTTCAGAGGCGCACGCTTAGGGAGCGTCCCCAAAGAGTCGATTTTATCGACGCAGTGTCTCGTTCCCTTCTCAGGGAACAAGGGTTATAGTCATAACCCGAGACGGTTTCTCTAAACTTTGTAAACCAAGGGAACTTGGGGGTCTCTCCTTACCTAATTTCCAGTTTTACTACTGGGCTGCTCAGATCAAAATGATAACAAGCTGGGTTAAGAAAAGGCAGGATGCTTTATGGATTGACTTCGAATCTTCATTTTGCCATCCAAGAAGTTTAGAATCCCTGTGCTTTATTAATAGTATAACTCAGTTAAACTCTCTCACTGACAACATGATTGTCCATAATACTTTACTAGTTTGGAGGGATGTGAAAAAACATTTGAACATTCCCCCAAATATCTCCATTCACTACCCCCTGGCTCTGAACCTGGACTTTCCCACTCAGATTAGAAGCATCGGGCTGCTGGATTGGGGTTTTAGAGGTCTGTCCTTTTTCAGGAATATTTATCTCTGAAACTCTGAAATCATTTTTACAAATTAGAACAGAGTTTGAAATACCCTCTGAAGACTTTTTTAAATACCTACAAATTCGGCACTTTATAGAGTCCCGTATAAAGCAAAATAAATTTCGATTCAATTTATCGGAATTGGAAGAAACTATAATGTCAGTCAATTCATTCAAGGGGCTTATTTCCAGACTTTATACTTTATTAGCTTACTCTGACTCCTCAGTTTACGATTCTCTGAAGCCATTGTGGGAACGAGATTTGGGAGTTCAGTTTGGCCCTGACAATTGGACCAGGATCTGTGATGGTATTTTTCCAAAATGCACCTCGATTTCCATACATGAGCAAAATTTTAAATTCTTTCATAGAATTTATTTTACACCTGTTCGTTTGCATAAAATGTTTCCAGGTTGTTCCGACCTCTGTTTCAAATGCAAGACTTGTAAGGGCACTTTCTTTCATGTATTTTGGTCCTGTGTTCTTATTCAACCATTCTGGAAGGGGGTTCACTCTGCAATAGATAACAGGAAAACATTTCATTTTATCTCCCTCACTCTTCTTGCTGAATGACATTCCTATTGACCTGCTTGACTCAGACTTTAAACCTCTGATTACAACTCTCATATTCCTGGCTAAGAAATGTATTTTATTGAAATGGTCTACACCCCAGGTCCCTACTATTTCTATGTGGATTTCCCAGCTGTCAGCCTTTCTCCCCTTGGAGAAATTAACTTATGACCTCAACCACAAACAGGACGAATTCAGAAGACTTTGGGAACCTCTCCAATCATTCCTGCTAAAATTCTGAATGACTTTATTTTGCACTTTATTTTATTTTTTCCTTTGCAATACTGACATGTTTGTATATTGTACAATTTATTCAACTTGCAGCACCTGGGGTTTGTTGATTTTTTTTTTCTTTTTTGTTTGTGTGTGTTTTTTTTTTGTATTATTTGAAAAAAAAAAAACTGAAACAGGAAGTGCTTCTGGACCAGTGTTGTTTACATCTTGTGAAATGGTCTATAGGGGGAAATATCACCAGGACCATGGGCACGACCGGTGCTGTTTGAATGGGCATATGATTCTTCTGTGCTCCATGGCCTGAGATGTGGCTCACTGCGTTTACATGAGCCCCTTTTGTTTGATTTAAGAATAATTCAAAATTGATGACTTGTGATTAATCAGTAGCTATCTAAGAGCAGCATCCATGTTATATGGGTTGCGTTTTAAACATTTGAATTGTCACCTGTTATGCATACAAAATGAGGAAACGCGAATGTAAACCGCTGAGTCGCGTTTCAAACTGATCAATATGCTTGCGTAGGAGTCAGTGAAATGCAGTGTTGGGTGTAACTAATTTTACTGCTTGAACTTGAGATTCTTCTTCTCTGACTATTCTAATTGACTATTCTAACAGTCTCTCTTGGACGCGCTTTTCTTTGACACCCGCAATTATTGCATCAATCAACATATCATCCGGATCGGCATACTCACAATCCATGAGCAGTAGTTTCAAATCCAAATCAAAACTTTCTGTGACTCCTTGCTTTCTTTGTTTATAACGATGCCTGGCTATTCTCTTGTTTTTTCTCGGCCTTACATAGTTGGCGAATTTACACGCTGCTTCGCTGTTTGCTCAGATAGCGGGCCGTCAAAAACGAATGTGACGTGGCTCCGGAATCTTTCAAACTCTTGGTACAAATCAGGAGCATCCTAGTCGATCTTAGGGTGATCAAACTGCGATAAAGCCATCTGTGCCTGACAGACTTCTGACACCATGTAAGTAGGTGTGGTTACTTCAACAAATAATACGGAGGCCGAAGCACCTCCTAACAAAGCTTTGCCAAATTAACAATACATTACAATATTAGCTGATACTGCTTTCGGGATGGGAGGATGAACGCTGAGGCGGGAGATAGTCGTTTCCGCCCCGTTCACCAGTAACAGCGGATCATCAGTGAATCCCAGTTGTCTCTGAGGAAAGTTTATAAAACTATCCAGGTAAAATGATCACTTCAGAGGCGGGTGTTGACGGTGATCCTCATCTCTTCATCAAGGTTGGTTCTCTAAAAACCTCTTCTTGATGTGATTGTTTTTATGGAATTTAAATGAAGATACCGATCTGTTTTGTACATGATCGCATCCAGGTAGTAGCCTATGCATTTGTGTCGAAAACTCAGCTGTAGTTGTACTGACAGTCACTCGCGATTGAGCGGTGAATGCGAATGTGCTCGGGGAGTGTTATGGTGTGTTAGGGGAGAGATCAGACTCTGTGCGTCATCAAATAGGGGTGTGTCCAGGAGCTCATGGGCTCCAGTGTGTCATTGAGCCCTGTTTTAGCCCCGCCCAAACAATCCGTAAAATTGCAATGGTGAAAAATTGTTTAACGGTCTAACTCCGTACTTCAGTACTTCACAGTCTTTGTAATATGTTTTAGCAATACATATGCAACATTTATAATGTGTTTAGAACTTTTTTGTAGAATTGCCTTTAAAGGGACTTTAAGTTCTGCCAACAAATGTCTTATTTCATCATTACAGGGTATAACTGAAGCTTTAAAAAACAAATATCAGCAGGCATGTATTATTATTGCAGGTGATTTTAATGCTGTTTTAGATAATTCAGCTGACAGATTTCCTCCTATTGGATTGGTAATAACATGATTTGTGCCTTGTGTGATCATCTCCATTGCAGATGCATGGCGTTATTATCACCCAGATGTTAAGGAATTCACTTGGAGTAATAAGATGCAAACCTGTAAATCTAGAATAGACTTTTTTCTGATTTCTCAACAGATATTGCAATATGTGTTTGATGTCAGTCACCAGTATGCTCCATTCTCAGACCACTTAGTAATTAAGTTGAATTTGCAGACAAAACGCAGGAAGTTTACATTGCGTGGTTATTGGAAATTGAACAATACGTTGCTAAAATATAAAACATTTAATGATAAGATCAAAGGATTAGTTGAAGAATTTTTTTTCCAAAAATCAGCTTCAGGCCCATGGTGCTAATTGGGATTTTTTTTAAATTTAAAGCTCGATCACTAGCTATAAATAGAGCTAAAGCCTTAAGAGTGGTTAATACTGATAGAGAAGCAAACTTGTTAATTAACATTAATGACTTAATCAAAAAAAATAATCTCGCTGTTAAAGAAATTAGTCAATTAAAAACATTGCAATTAGAATTAGACCAGTTATATATCGACATAGTTAAAGGTGCCTTTGTGAGGTCCAGGGTGAGATGGATTGAGGAAGGAGAGAAAAATACAAGCTTTTTTTTTTCACTTGAGAAAAGGAATTTTAAAAGAAAAAATATTTCTGCTTTACAGATGAACAACTCAGTTTCCAAACACCCTGATGAAATAGAGACTTTTGTCACAAATTTTTATCGAAATTTATACTCTTCTGATTTTCAGGCAAACCAAAGCGAGTCATACCTACATCAAATTAAGAATTATATACCGCAAATTAATTCAACCCTCAGAACATTCCCACCCACCCACGCACATACACTATCCGCATCCCCAAATGACGCGGACCCATGTGCAGACTCCAACTGGAGCCAACCCAATGATTCACTGCTCACGATTAAAGATAGACAAAAAGAGAAAGGTGACCTGGTTGGTTCGGCAGCTGCACGAGATGAAATCGTGAATCTTCGTACGGTTGAAGGGGCGGGACGATGACGTTGCCTATAATACATTTCTGCGTACAATGCACACGCATTTTCAATCAATAGAAGTTTAACGGGAGGGTTTTGCGTAGGGATGGGGCCGATCCGATCCAGTATCGGTATCGGGACCGATACCAGCGTAATTCACGTATCGGATTTTTCCGATCCAACCTGCGGAGAAATCCGATATTTATGATCCATGTCTGCGCTTTAACGTTGGCTGCTGAAATGACTCCAAAAGGGATTCCCCGGGGCTGCTAGTCTGCTAGCTGGCTGCAAACTGTGGAATGGATATCCTGAACGGAGGTGCAGCTCAATCATAGACTGTAAAAAATAGGGCTCAATGAGACACACAGACGCCCGCTCAAGAAATCCATTCCGCAGTTTGCAGCCAGCTAGCAGGATAGCATTGAGCTACCAATATGTTCGCTGTGTGGAAATCCTATGGTGGAAATACTTCACACTGGAAACACCGCAGCAGAGCAAGACAGCAAAATGCAATGTTTGCAAAGCCGTATAAATTAAACTATTTGTCAGTGATGCATGTTTGCAATTCGCAGTCCAGAAGAGAAAGAGAGAGAGATCTCTCACGCGGTGCCACAGCACGCAGCCCTGCTTAATGAGTGACGACAGAGAAAACATAGCCTGGTTACACTTTAGATCTGTGATATTAGTCTGATTTCCAAAGATTAAAGAATATATTGAGGTAAAAAAAAACATTAAACAATAGCCGCATTCTGTGTAGCCAACTTCCTTCCCATCGCGGCGGTGCACTGTCATTTCTCCGTAAAACTCAAACTTTAAGACAGAATCAGCACGATCGGTAATTGTTGTAAAATGCCGTCTCTGCTGTTGCTAAATTGCGGGACGCTTTTAATAATAAAAAGAGCTATTAAAAGCACAAAATTTGCGCAAGAGGGCGGCGCGCGCTCCGAAACAGACAAGCAAATTATACTTTGGGCTTCATATGCGCGTCTAAACGATCAAATGTAGCCTGCACAAAAATGTCAAAACGAGCGGCTTGGAGATTATCACTTAACTACGTTCATTTTAGACATAAACGGTTTATGGAAATAGTTGGGAGAAAATATGGTGCATCAGTAGACTATGAAATCCGCACTAGTTCTTAAAGGGGCAGCAGTATAAATGTGACGATTGCGACATTACTGAGAATAAAACAACCAAAGGCAAAGAGAAAATCACTCACAGCTCTTGAATGAATAACTTCAGCTTTAATAAGCATAAATCTATCTATGATAAACTTTGCAGTGCTATTTTACTTTTGATTACTTTATTATAATTCTTTTTAGACGATATACCTGAATAATGTTAGTAGACCTTCCTGAAATTAAAGCACTGTGTAGGCCTGTATAATGCGTATATCTTTTTTTAATTGTCTATCTATTGTTTAATATATCTATTATATATATATATATATATATATATATTGACATAGGCTACATACGTACGTATCATCCTTGCTTGTAGAGAGGTGTTTATTTCAGCATCATATAAAATCAACAATAATGATAAATAATGTTAAAGCAAACACAGGTCTGGTATCGGAAAAGTATCGGTATCGGCCGATATCCAAAGTCAGGTATCGGGATCGGATCGGAAGTGAAAAAATGTGGATCGGTGCATCCCTAGTTTTGCGTACCATATGAACGCAAAATGTGACTTTGGCGTGTAAATACTACGCCAAATGAAAATGAAAACTCGTGGTATAGATACGCAGTAGGAAGAGACTGGGTTGGAATATGACATTCAGTATTGCAAACGCACATTAGAACAAATTTAAAAGATGTCTACAAATATGCCCAGATATGTTGATAATTAGACAGCAAGCATATAAAAATCGTTTGCATTTGAGACACTGTGCCAAGCTCAAAAATAAAATAAAAGTAACAAGTAATAAACAGTCACATTCGTGTGACATGCAATGTCTCGTGTATAATACCATGGGATAACTTACCCAACACAACTCACATGCCTAAGCGCGTACACATTCACGCATCACTAGATGCATTCTGGCGAGTATGTAAACAATTGACATATGACTTAGCAAGTTCCGGTGAGTTGAACTGTCTTTCGACGCCGTTAAAAGTAACACGTAGCTTAGCTGGGTGAAGAAACCCAAACTTGACTCCAGGTATTGAGCGAAGTAGCTGACGAACACCATTGAAGGCAGATCGGGCGCGAGCGGTCTTTGCTGTGAAATCCGGGAAGATGGAAATACTCATGTCACCAACTTTGAGCTGTTTCTTTTCATGTGCCCGCTTTAAAACATCAACACAGTCAGAGTGATAATGCAATCTTGCCACAATAGCTCGCGGGCGCTCCCCCGGTTTTGGCCTAGGTTGCAAAGTGCGATGTGATCTGTCAATGATGATGTCCCTCTCGATGTTGAGTGCCTCCTTGAGTAGCTTGGAAATCGCCACGGTTGTAGATGGATTTTCTTCTGGAACTCCTATTATCCTTATATTGTTACGGCGGGATCTAGCTTCCAGATCTTCACACTTGTCTTCTAGTTTAACCACAGCGGCCGAAAGAGACTCTACCTTTTCCCGAAGCTCAATGACGTCATCCGAACAGGTAGAAAGGGAATGTTCCATGTCCTTCACTGTGCCTTTCAGTGCCGCCATGTCCATCTGCATCGATACCATACTATTAGAGAATTCTGCTTTGACTGCCTGTCATCTCCTAACATGGACTGCAACTCAAAGCAAAATATTTCAGCCAGTTCTTTGCGCAACGAAGTTAGTATCTCCGTTTTAAGTGACTGTGTCTCGTCTGAAGTTGCCCCAAGCTCAGGGCCCGCCTCCGGGCTATCTGAATCATGCTCTGCCGTGGATGCACTAGCGGTAGGCCGCTGTGCCGATGCTCTCGCGTGACTACCTTTACTGCCTTTAGTTTTCATTTTTGTTGCAAGAAATAAAAAAGCCTACAACACCAATAACAAATGATACGCATAGACACAAAGTCTTAAGTTGAAATGTGCGTATGAAGTGAAATATGCAAGAATTCTGCAGGAGCTACCGCGATCGCGACTCACTCCATAGATTACCTAACCGTAAGTCCCTATACCGCAAATTAATGATGAATTTAAGTTATTATGTGAGGCTCCTGTTTCTTTAATTGAAATTAGAGATGCAATGAAATTAATGAAAAAAGGTAAGTCGCCTGGATGCGATGGCCTAACTTTAGAATTCTTTATTCAGTTCTGGGAAATTTTAGAGCAACCCTTTTTCTTAATGATTCAAGAATGTATTAAAAATGGAAGGATGATTCCCACTATGAAACAAGGATTGATATCTCTTATTTCCAAACCAGACAAAGATATTACTATAATTGATAATTGGCGCCCTATCACACTTCTAAATTTTGATTATAAATTAATTGCTTCTATTTTTGCTAAGAGATTAAAACAACACATTTACATTTACACCATATCATTAATGAAACTCAGACCGGCTTTATGAAAGGACGTTATACTAGTTCCCATTCAGGGAACTTCGAGCTGCGTGTAAACGCCGTGGGAACGCCTCTGCGTGACGAGTCATGAAGCACGTATGAAATCTGTCCAATGGCGAGACGGAACGTCATAGGCGGGGTGACGTATCGACCAGGAAACTATAAAGCATCCCCGAAACACAAGCGCAACAGCTTCTGAGTCTTCACAAGCGCTCTATGTATGAATTTTGTCTGTCTGTCTAATATTGTATATTTATATATATTGATATGGCGAGCAAACAACAGCAGAAAGTGTGTTCATCCCTGCCCTCGCTTCATCACGGGTGGGGATACACACGATCTGTGTGTTGTTTGTTTGGGAGTGCAGCATGCTCAGTCGGCTCTCGAGGGGGCCGGCTGTGAGCACTGCGAGTGTCTGCCCATGAAGACACTTCGCTCCCGCCGGGCACTCTTCGAGGAGAGTGGTTCGGTGCGCGCTCCCCGCGGCTCGGGTCCCGCTGCTGCCGAGGCACAGCGAAGGCTTGCGTCGTGGGGATCGCAGATGGATCTATCAGCGGGGATTGAGACGGGCCCCGCCCTTTCTCTGCCCTTACCTGGTAGATCCAGTGCCTCAGTTCTCGCTGCGGGGGTCCGCGTTGCGGTTTTTCCTGCCCGGGCTGAGGCGCCATCACTTCAATTATCCAGTTCTGAGGAGCTGGATGTTGAAAGTGTGGATGCAGAGTCTATGGACTCAGTGGAGAGCGAGGGAAGCTCGTTTGCCATCCCAGTCTCCCGCGAATGTAGTAAAAAAAAAAAAAAAAAAAATAAAATAAAATAAAAATTGGAGGTTTTTGACTCGGGCTGTGGAAAAATTAACCATTGAATGGCCAGTTGAGAAACAAGAGTCGAGAGAGTAAAATGGATGAGAGATTTTTAATATCACACTCACTACCTCCATGCCGGTGTTTTCCCTTCTTCCCCGATCTACACACCGAGGTGTGTAGATCGTGGAACAAACCAGTGTCAGCTAGAATTTTGACACACCAGACCTCTATGTATGCTAATATTGCTGGGTCTAGGAGATATGAGTGAGGGGGAGGTCGTCGGCACTGACGTGATTAATGAGATACTGCGTCAGGCGGCAGATATTTCTCTCCGTGCCACCAAGGAGACGGCCAGATCAGTCGGCCGCTCTATGGGAGCCCTGGTGGACACGGAGAGGCATCTGTGGCTAAATCTGGCTAATATGAAGGAGAAAGATAAAGCGTTTCTCCTGGATGCGCCGCTGTCGACCGGGAAAAAAAACAGGCAGCGGCGCTCCAGAAATGTCTCCCCCTCCGTACTCATCCTTCGGGGGCTGCTGGGCGAGAGCAGCCCCGCCCGTCGAGAGAGCGTCGCGTCTCGGGCTCCTCCCCAGCAAAACTGGGCTGAGACGCGGCGTTCTCAGGCGAGGTCTTCCCGGGATAGAACCGATCTGAGGACGGTTATTGTCGCCAGGAAGGCTTCGTCGAAGAAGTCCTGACGCCACTGGTGTCAGGCTACTGAGGGTGGTCCCCACCGTGAGACAGAGGTGTTCGCCGCTGAATCCGGCGCCCGCTCTCTCTCGGTGCCCTCAGGGGTTCGTTCTGCCAACCCTGCCTGTAATGGGGGGTGCAGACGGTCCCAGCGAGCGATTTCCCGAGGGACGCTCGTTTGCTCCGAGGAGCGATACAGAACGGTCGTTAAACCCTGCCTGTGCGCGGTCACAGGGCGCTGTTTCTGTTTTTAAAAAACTACTCCAGAGGCCAGTCTCGAGAGACTGGTACCCTTAGTAGAATTTCTGGTAGAATGGGGAAGTCTTCCAAACATATCTCGTTGGGTCCTGCAGACTATCGAACGCGGGTACGCGATCCAGGTCAGGTCGCGTCCACCTCGTTTCCGGGGGGTTTTGCCCACAGTGGTGACCCCCGAGCAGGCTCTGGTTATGGAACAAGAAGTGAAAGCTCTGCTACTGAAGGGGGCGATAGAACGAGTTCTTCCTCCCGACAGAGAGCTGGGGTATTACAGCCGGTACTTCATTGTTCCAAAGAAGGATGGGCGGCTGCGTCCGATTTTAGACCTGCGCCTCTTAAATCGGTCAGTAGGGAAGCTCAAGTTCTAAATGCTGACTCTCAAGCAGATCGTGTCACAGATCAGGTCCGAGGACTGGTTTGTCACGATAGACCTAAAAAAAAGACGCGTACTTCCATATCTCCATCCTTCCGCAACATCGGAAGTTCCTGAGGTTCGCTTTTTGGGGCGAAGCGTACCAATATCGGGTCCTTCCATTCGGCCTAGCGTTATCTCCTCGAACCTTCACGAAATGCATGGACGCGGCCTTGGCCCGCTGCGTCTCCAGGGCATTCGCATTTTGAATTACATCGACGATTGGTTGATTCTGGCTCAATCGGAGCATCAGGCGATTCGGCATCGAGATGCCGTCCTCGCCCACATCAGAAGGTTGGGGTTGAGACTCAACGCTAAGAAGAGTGTGCTTTCGCCAGTTCAGCGGACCACTTTTCTAGGCGTGGTATGGGATTCGACGACGATGCAGGCACGTCTGTCGCCGGCTTGTATAGCCTCGATTATCTCGACTGTCAAGCAAGTGAAGCTAGGCCAGTCACTCACTGTAAAGGAATTCCAGAGAATTCTGGGTCTGATGGCAGCAGCATCCAACGTGTTACCGTGCGGCCTGCTGTACATGAGACCACTACAGTGGTGGCTCAGGACCAAGGGGTTCTCCCCGAGGGGAAAGCCGCTCCGCAAGATCAAGGTCACGCGACGTGGTCTCCGTGCCCTGGCTATGTGGAAAGAACCTTGGTTCCTGTCCCTGGGACCTGCGCTGGGAGCCCCGTGTCGCCGGGTAACGGTGACGACGGATGCCTCTCTCACGGGCTGGGGAGCGATCATGAGTGGTCGCTCGGCCCGCGGGTTGTGGCAAGACCATCATCTCCGATGGCATATAAATTGTCTAGAGATGATGGCGGTGTTTCAGGCTCTGAAACACTTTCTCCCAGACCTCAGAGATCATCATGTTCTTGTCCGGTCAGACAACATGTCTGTGGTCTCTTACATAAACCACCAGGGGGGTCTGCAGGGACCCGTTCTGCTGAACCTGCCTGTGAGGGTGGGCGCAGACGGTCCTAGCGAGTGGTTTCCCGAGGGAAGCTCGTTTGCTCCGAGGAGCGATACAGAACAGTCGTTAAACCCTGCCTGTGCGCGGTCACAGGGCACTGTTTCTGTCTCTATAATTACTCCAGAGGCCAGTCTCGAGAGACTGGTACCCTTAGTGGAATTTCTGGCAGAATGGGAAAGTCTTCCAAATATATCTCGATGGGTCCTGCAGACTATCGAACGCGGGTACGCGATCCAGTTCAGGTCACGTCCGCCTCGTTTTCGGGGGATTTTGCCTACAGTGGTATCCCCCGAGCAGGCTCTGGTCATGGAACAAGAGGTGAAAGCTCTGTTACTGAAGGGGGCGATAGAACGAGTTCTTCCCCCCGACAGAGAGTTGGGGTATTACAGCCGTTACTTCATTGTTCCAAAGAAGCTAACGATATACGCCTCCCTCACGGGCTGGGGCGATCATGAGTGGTCGCTCAGCCCGGGGTCTGTGGACTTTCTCCCAGACCTGAGGGGTCACCATGTTCTTGTCCGGTCAGACAGCACATCGGGGGTCTTTTTATAGACCATCAAGGGGGTCTGCGCTCATGTCCATTATTCAGGCTAGCGCCAGATCCTTCTGTGGGCCCAGGGGAAGCTTCTTCTTTGGCGATTATATATCCCAGGATATTTAAATCGGGGAGCAGACATCCTGTCGAGGCAGGGGCCGAGGCCCGGGGAGTGGAGACTCCACCCCGAGGTGGTGGAGCTCCTATGGAGTCATTTCGGTCATACCGAGGTAGGCCTATTTGAATCCAGGGACTGAGACACTGCATGCTGTGGTTTCTCTGTATCCACCAGCCCCTCTGGGGTTGGATGCGATGGTACAGGAGTGGCCGAGGTCACCCCTGTACGCATTTCCCCCGATTGCTCTGCTCCCAGGAGTTCTGGAGAGGGTTCACCGAGTCGGGGTCTTTCTACTGTTAGTAGCCCCGCGTTGGCCGGCCCGAGTATGGATGCGGGTCGATACTTCACCCCGCCCAGATCTATGGAGGTTGTGGCTTGGCCTCTGAGGGGGCCCAGCTCATAGAATCGGGTCTCTCGACTGAGGTCGTGGAGACCATCCTCCAATCCAGAGCTCCGTCCACGAGGAGATTATATGCCTTGAGGTGGCAATGTTTCACCTCTTGGTGGGGAGAACACCAGTTGGACCCAGTTAACTGCCCGGTGTGGCGGTGCTGGAATTCCTTTGGAGCATTTCTCCACAGGGTTATCCCACTCCACACTAAAGGTGTATGTGGTGGCCTATCTGCTTACCACGTCCCTTTGAGTGGAGCTTTTCACGGGAGATACCCATTGGTAATTCGTTTTCTTCGTGGTATTGTGAGGTCAGACCAAGAGAAACTAATCTGCTCTGCCCTCTGAGGGCTCTAGATGCTTATGTCCACAGAGCTGCCCTGTGGAGAAAGCCTGAACAGTTATCTGTTTGTTTTGGACCTCCGAAGAAAGGTTGTCCCGCATCTGAGCAGAGGTTGAGTAAGTGAGTGGTCGAGGCCATCTCATTTGCATATGAGTCCGCCGGTCAGCCTTCTCCTTTGGCTGTCTGGGCTCACTCAACCAGGGGTATGGTAGCTCCGCTCCAGGGGCGCAGGTGCTTTCGTCTAAATATGTGCCTGATTTCATACAACGGACACCTGCTCGCATGGCAGCGTTGGTATTAGCGTTCCCACGGCGTTTACACGCAGCTCGAAGTTCCCTGAATGGGAACGTCTCTGGTTACGTATGTAACCCTAGTTCCCTGAAGGGAACGAGACGCTGCGTGTCTATGCCATACTCCAGCATGCCCGTGAGCGCTTGCTTCAGTCCTATCAGAAGCTGTTGCGCTTGTGTTTCGGGGATGCTTTATAGTTTCCTGGTCGATACGTCACCCCGCCTATGACGTTCCGTCTCGCCATTGGACAGATTTCATACGTGCTTCATGACTCGTCACGCAGAGGCGTTCCCACGGCGTTTACACGCAGCGTCTCGTTCCCTTCAGGGAACTAGGGTTACATACGTAACCAGAGACGTTGTAACACGGCTTGTTTTGGATCTTATTGATTATAAGGATGAAAATGAGTCTGATGCAATTATCTTATTCCTTGATTTCTATAAGGCCTTCGACACTGTCGAGCATCAATTCCTTATAAGCTCTTTAGAGGCTTTTGGATTCCCGTCCCCCTTTTTTTTATGTTGTCCTAATGTTATATAAAGATATTGACAGTTGTATAATTTTAAATTCACAAACATCCCCAAGGTTTCCTGTTTCTCGCGGAATAAGACAGGGTTGCCCTAATTGGTTGTAGAAACACTGTCCATTGATATTTTGCGCAGTAATAACTTCAGGTCTTAGTATAACAGAGAGATTAGAATATCACAATTAGCAGATGATACCACTTTGTTCTTAAAAGATAAAGAGCAAGTTTCTCCAATCTTAACTACAATTAATGTTTTCTCTAATGCATCTGGCCTCAAACTTAATATATCCAAGTGTGAAATCATTTGCTTATTTGACAATGTAGAAACTGAAATTGAAAATATTCCTATTAAAAATGAAGTGAAATATTTGGGGATTCATATAACGAAAAATGAAATTAGTAGACAGTTTTTGAATTTTTCTCCTAGACTATCCAAAACAAAATATATTTTTAATAGTTGGCTACAACGAGATTTATCAATTTTAGGCAGAGTCTTTTTATCCAAAGCAGATGGATTATCCCGATTTGTGTACCCTTCCTTCCCTATCTTTAGCTGTAGATAATCACACCTCCAAAAATATTGATAAAATTTTTCTTGATTTTATTTGGAATAACAAATCTCACAAATTGAAGAAATCTATTTTAGCAAACAAAAAGAGTGAGGGGGGTCTTGAAGTCTTGAACTTTGATGACACTAACAACACATTCATAATTAATTGGCTGAAAAGATGCTTGCTTGGGTCAGAGTCTATATGGTATTTTATTCCAAATAACATTTTGGAATAATGTTGCCTTTCTTGGCCTTTCTTTTTTAATGAAATGTAATTACTCCACTGGGAAATTACTACTATTACTATTAAATTGGCAAAATTTCATCAACAAGCTCTGTTAGCCTGGAAATTGATTTACAATCACAATTCCCCCCCCCCCCCCCATAAAACCATCTTATGGAATAACTCTGACATTAAAATCAGGAATAAATCAATCTTTAATGATAAATGGTTTAGTAAAAACATAGTTTTCCTCCATTGAATGTTGTCAATAATAGAACTCCAAAAGAATTTCCCCTTTGGAGTAATTAAATTCTTAGAGTGAGAGAGTTGACGAATAAATTTATTATTAAAATCTTTGCTTAAAATCGAAATACCTCCCAAATATAGCAAGGGTAGTTCCCTATCGAGGGAACTCGAACTGCGTCCAAGTGACACTTTGGGGGAACGCCCCTCAGCGTAGCGTCTCTGAAGCATGAATGAAACTAAGCCAATCTCCGATTGGATCAACGTGATGACGTGATGTGTGACGACACATAGGCGGAAGCATATATAAGGAACCGGCACACACAACATGTCAGCTTTCTGTTCTTCAGCTAAGCGCTCTCTGTGACTGTCAGTCTTATTTATTGTTTGTCTGTCTAAGCAAGTATATCTCCCTAAAATCTGAATAATGGCGAGTGTGAATTTCAGGCGGTGTGTGCACCCTTGCCCTCGCTACATCACGGGCGGGGACACACACCAACTGTGTACACATTGTCTGGGAATGCAGCACGCGCAGGCAGCTCTCGAGGGAGCTGCTTGCGAGCATTGTGAGGCTTTACCGCTCCGCGTGCTGCGTTCCCGGCTGGCCCTTTTCAATGAAGAGGGTCAGCCTCGTGAGCCCCGTGGTGCGGGACCCGCGTCCGCCGAGGCGGCGCGGCGACGCTCTTCATGGGGCTCGCAAATGGATCTGTCTGGGGATCCCGAGGCTGCTGAGGCACCTTCTCGGGATTCATCGGACAGTTCCGATGCCCTCGAGCCTCGCGCAGAAGCCCGCTCGGCGGCTTCTTCTGCGCGAGTCGAGGATCCGATGCTTGAGCTGTCTGCTTCCGAGGAGGTGGACGTGCTCAGCATCGAAGGGGGCGGGGACTTCGGGGATGACTCGCCACCCCGTGTCCCCGCATATGAGGAGCTGGTAGAGGTTGTTTCCCGTGCAGTGGCTCATTTAAAGATCGATTGGCCACAAGAAAAGCAGGAAGTGCAAATTAAAAGCAAATTAGATGAGCGCTTCCTGCAGCACAGGGAACAAACTCGTCATCGGGGCTTACCGTTTTTTCCCGATTTGCATACTGAGGTGTGTAAATCGTGGAAGAAACCCCATTCTTCTCGTGTTTCCAATCCCACTATATTAAAATATAGTAATATCATGGGGGCACGAGAGAATGGTTATGGGATGATGCCGCGGGTTGAACAGCCTTTGGCTAATTATTTATCACCTGAGTCGGCATCATCCTTTAAAGCCCCGGTGCTGCCCACCAAGCCATGCAGAGAAACATCTTCACTGGTGGGCAGGGCATATATGGCTGCGGGTCGGGCTGGTGCGAGTCTTCACACCATGGCGCTTCTCCAAGCGTACCAGGCCGACCTTCTTAAGGATATTGATGAGGGCGAGGGACCAACTCCGGAGGATGTGGCGGAGTTGAGGAAGGTCGCTGATTTGTCTCTCCGAGTCACCAAAGAGACGGCCCGCGCTGTCGGTCGCTCCATGGCGGCAATGGTGGTCTCGGAGAGACATTTATGGTTAAATCTGACGGGCATCAGGGAGAAAGACAGGGCTTTCCTCCTTGATGCCCCGATTTCGCCTTCTGGCCTGTTCGGCGACGCTGTTAATACCGTTGTCGACAGGTTTCAGGAGGCGAAAAATCAATCAGCGGCCTTCAAACAATTTCTCCCTCGTCGCTCAGTATCCAGGAAGTCTGCCCCCAGTGGGCAGTCGCAGCCTCAGCCAGGTACCAGCTCCTCCACCTACAGGCAGGTTCAGAGAGAGAGCGTCGCGTCTAGAGCCCCCCCTCAAGGAGCTTGGGGGCATAGACGGCGCTCTCAATCTAAGCCGCAAGCCAAGCAGGGCGACCTGAGGGCCGTCCTGCAGGCTAAGAAAACATCTAAGAGGTCCTAGCAGTGCTAGGATCTCTGCGGGCGGCCCCACCCGTGATGGAGCGACTGAGGTCGTCTCCCTCGCGGAGCCCGCAGGAAATCGATGTTGTTCTCCCGCCGTCAAGTACGTTTCGGGACGCATCGGTTTCCAGCGATCGCAAGCTGCTTTGTCCGCCCCACGAGCCTGCGGACGGGCAGCGATTGCGTTCGCCCATCGAGAATCGTTTTCGGTCCAGTCCTGCCGGAGATCGTTTCAGGCGGTCGAGAACGAATCCCGATTAATACCCGAAACCAGGCTCGAGAGCCTGGTTCCCTTGGCGAAATATTTCGATGCATGGAAAAATCTAGCGAATATTTCCCCGTGGGCGCTGCGCACGATACAATACGGGTACAGGCTGCAGTTCGGGTTCCACCCACCCAGATTCAACGGGGTGGTCTGGACTGTAGTCAACCCGACGCAGGGTCGGGTATTGGAACAGGAAGTAAACTCCCTGCTGGCAAGGGGGCCATAGAGCATATTCCTCCACTAGACAGGGAGTCCGGGTTTTACAGCCGCTACTTTATAGTTCCCAAAAAAGATGGGGGGTTGCGTCCGATCATAGATCTCAGATATCTGAACCGCCCTCTGAGGAGATTCAGGTTCAAGATGCTCACTATTCCCATGATCGTGAGTCAGATCCAATCCGAGGATTGGTTCGTCACGATAGATCTGAAGGACGCATACTTTCATATATCCATCCTTCCATCCCACAGGAAGTTCCTGAGGTTCGAAGCGTACCAATATCGGGTTCTTCCATTCGGCCTAGCTCTCTCTCCCCGCACATTCACCAAATGTATGGATGTAGCTCTAGCACCTCTGAGGCTCCAGGGCATCAGGGTGCTCAACTATATAGACGACTGGCTGATTCTGGCCCAGTCTCAAGAGCTGGCGGTTCAGCATCGAGATGTTGTTCTTGCCCACATCCAGAAACTGGGGTTGAGACTAAACACGAAGAAGAGCGTGTTGATACCAGCCCAAAGGACTACGTTCCTGGGAGTGGTATGGGATTCGGTCGTAATGGCACGATTGTCGCCTGCGCGAGTCGAGTCCATTCTGGCCACAGTGGCTGGGATAAAGCTAGGCCAAGCCGTCACTGTCAAGCATTTCCAGAGAGTGCTGGGACTCATGGCAGCAGCGTCCAACATCATTCCATTTGGCCTGCTGCACATGAGGGCCCTCCAGTGGTGGTTAAAAACCAAGGGGTTCTCCCCGAGGGGAAACCCGTTCCGCACAATCAGAGTTACGCGCAGATGCCTTCGTTCTCTGGTTATGTGGAAGAAAGCTTGGTTCTTGTCCCAAGGTCCAGTGTTGGGAGCGCCATGTCGCCGGAAAACCGTTTCGACAGACGCTTCCCTCACGGGCTGGGGTGCTTCACGACAGGCCTATGGCGGGACCATCATTCCTCCTGGCACATAAACTGCCTGGAAATGTTGGCGGTCTCCCGGGCTCTGAGGAGCTTCCTGCCGGACCTCAGAGGTCATCACGTCCTCGTGAGGTCAGACAGCATGTCAGTGGTGGCCTATATAAACCATCAGGGGGGCCTGAGGTCTCGCCCTCTATGCAGACTGGCGCATCAGATCCTCCTGTGGTCCCAGGGGAAACTGTTGTCTCTGAGAGCAACATACATCCCGGGAAGTCTAAATCAGGGAGCAGACGTCCTGTCGAGACAGGGGCTGAGGCCCGGTGGAAGTGGACCTGTTTGCGTCTCGAGAGACGACCCACTGTCCGCTGTGGTTTTCCCTCACCCCTCCAGCCCCACTGGGGCTGGATGCTATGGTGCAGACGTGGCCGAGGCTGCGTCTGTATGCATTTCCCCCGATCGCTCTGCTCCCGGGAGTTCTGGAAAGGGTCCGTCACGACGGGATCAGTCTACTGTTGGTAGCCCCGTTGTGGCCGGCCCGAGTATGGTTCTCGGACATAATATTGCTCCTAGACGGCCCTCCGTGGGAGATTCCCCTCAGGAGGGACCTGCTGACACAGGCGGGGGGCTCAATATTTCACCCTCGGCCGGAGTTATGGAAACTGTGGGTCTGGCCCTGAGGGGGCACAGTACCTAGAGGCCGGCCTGTCAGCTGGAGTAGTGGAGACCATACTCAGCTCTAGAGCTCCCTCCACGAGGAAACTGTATGGTTTAAAGTGGAATGTGTTTATTGATTGGTGTAGGAGGCGTGAGGTTGACCCAGTTAACTGCCCAGTGGCTTCAGTGCTGGAGTTCCTCCAAGATCGCTTCTCCTCTGGTCTTACCCCGTCCACGCTCAAGGTGTACGTGGCTGCCATTGCGGCTTTCCACGCTCCGTTGGGTGATGGGTCTCTGGGGAGACACCAATTGATCGTACGTTTCCTCCGTGGAGCTTGGAGGATGAGACCTGCGGCTCGTACCAGGGTTCCCTCTTGGGACCTGGCAGTAGTTCTAGAAGGATTGGCTGAGGCCCCTTCGAGCCACTGGAGTCGGCTGAGGCCAAGAACCTAACGCTGAAGGTCGCTTTTCTGTTGGCCATCACTTCTCTGAGGAGGGTGGGAGATCTTCAGGCGCTCTCCATATCTAACGAGTGCCTGGAGTTTGCTCCAGGCAACATTAAGGCCATCCTTCACCCTAGGCCTGGCTATCTGCCTAAGGTGCCATCTAATGTGGCACGGCCTACGGTTCTGCAGGCATTTCATCCCCCACCTCACCTGACGGCGGATGAGGAGAGACTTCATAGGCTCTGCCCTGTCAGAGCACTAGGGATATATATTCAGAGGTCCTCTTCATGGCGGAAGGCGGACCAGTTGCTGGTATGTTTCGGGTCGCCCAAAAAGGGGTTTCCGGCCTCAAAACAAAACCATCAGCAACTGGATTGTCAATGCGATTTCCACAGCTTATCAGGTGCGCGGTATGCCTTCACCTTTGGCTGTGAGGGCCCATTCCACTAGAGGCATAGCATCCTCTAGGGCCCTTCTCGCAGGGGCCCCCATCCAGGAAGTCTGCGATGCAGCTGGATGGGCTACCCCACATACCTTCATTAGGTTTTACAGCTTAGACATTCCGTCGACACCCGGCTCTCTTGTGCTCGCGTCCTGAGTGTGCCTGTGAGCAGCTTCACACCAGGACAGGCAGGGCGCGTTGTGGCGTAGTGGGTACTCGTTCCCCCAAAGTGTCACTTGGACGCAGTTCGAGTTCCCTCGATAGGGAACGTCCTCGGGTTACGACTGTAACCCTTGTTCCCTGAGAAGGGAACGAGAACTGCGTCTCGTGGCCACGCCTTCCCCTGCCTGGGAGCGCTTGCTTCATCACAGAAGCTGACATGTTGTGTGTGCCGGTTCCTTATATATGCTTCCGCCTATGTGTCGTCACACATCACGTCATCACGTTGATCCAATCGGAGATTGGCTTAGTTTCATTCATGCTTCAGAGACGCTACGCTGAGGGGCGTTCCCCCAAAGTGTCACTTGGACGCAGTTCTCGTTCCCTTCTCAGGGAACAAGGGTTACAGTCGTAACCCGAGGACGTTTTTTAGATGATGGCTCATGGGCAAGAGAAGCATTCAACAGAGTTATTAAACCACTTGGAATTGCCTTTATGACGGAGTTCAATTCTTTAAATGGGACAGGAAATTGGTAGATTCATAAAACTCTCGTAAGAGAACAGTTTTCCATTTGAGTTAAATAGATCAGCAATAAAAACATGGTTACTACCATTTAAATATTGCATACCCAATAAAATGCAAGAAGTGCATTTTAAAATTCTGCTTAATACAGTGGTATGAATAAGTTTTGGCACCCATGCTAAAGTTGCCTAAAAAGAGGAATAAAAAAAATCATCTTTTGGATATTGATCTTAATGCCTTAATTAGAAAAATGAGGAAAACTCCAACCTTTAAGGACACCAATTTTCTTTGTGAATGAATAATGTATCATAAATAAATAAATGTCTTTCCTTAAAATACAGGGTGCATAAGTCAGGGCACCCCTATGTTAAATTCCCATAGAGTCAGGCAGATTTTTATTTTTAAAAGCCAGTTATTTCATGGATCCAGGATAATATGCATCCTGATAAAGTTCCCTTGGCATTTGGAATTAAAATATCCCCACATCATCACACACCTTCCACCACACCTAGAGATTGGCATGGGGTACTTTCCATAAGATCATCTTTCAATGCAAATCAAACCAGCTATTAGGCTAACTGAAGTAAAACAATTATTTCGATAATTGTGACTTCTTGATAATTGTGATAATTGTGAAATAACTTTCACAAGCAAAGATTTCTTATGAAAATTCCTATTTTTAATGAGTTTTTATGTGAAGTAAATTATTTAATCAAATCTCTTAGAAAAATTGATAGTAGAAAATGTTTTTCTTTTCTGAAGAAATATGATGAGATCTTTCATGTACCATGATGATTAGTATCTGTTTGCTGTTTATTTGTTTTATTTGTTTTGTTTGTTTGTTTCTTTTTTCACTCTTCTTTCTTTCTTTCTTTCTTTCTTTCTTTCTTTCTTTCTTTCTTTCTTTCTTTCTTTCTTTCTTTTGTTTATGCAAGAATGAATCTCCTTGATCAATATATACATTGTTGGAAATGATCCAGATGTTTAAGAGGTGCATGTTTGCACTATTGTAAAGCAATTATTGAATAAAAATATAGCCCGATAGTCTTTATTTTTTATTTTTGCAAAGTTCCCTGGGAACTTTGCAAAAATAAAAAAAAATTAATACATTTTTTAATGTATATACTATATATGCTATTTAAAATAATTCTAAATAGAATTACCCGTATTTCAATATTTGAAAGTTGCTAATTTAGTTGTTATAGCACGAAATGTTTCTATTTGTTCCTATAATAACACATTGAATGATGCATCATTATCCAGTTCTTTACATGCAAAACTTATATTCAGATATGTTAGTTTAAAAGTAAATCCCCTTTAATGGATATTAAATGCTAAAAATGTGTAAGCCTCATTCAAACCAGATAATGTCTGCTTGTTTTTAGTGGCAATACCATATTTAACCACTAGATGATGACAAAATATTTTGAAATACCAGTCTTCAAATGGACCCTAACCCTTTCATGCAGAGGTCACAACAGTGCAGCTATTAAAAAAGCATTTTCTCGAATTTGCAAGGGTTTTGACGGCATAGTTGGACATCAACCGCTACAGTGGCTCCTGGTGCATCATCCTATACATTGCAACCAAGTGGCAAGCCGTTGTGTGTCGAGTCACATAATGTATGTGACTTATAATGCATACTTTACTTATAATACTTTACGAAATCAGATTACTTTTTGATTTAACAAGTAATGCACATTACTTGTGATTAATTACTTGCTCATAACTTGTAACACATTACTTGTAACATCAAAAAAGTAATCTGATTGCGTTATGCATGTGTTTAGAAGGATTTGACTGTCTGCATCTGATTTTAATTAGATGAGTGAACCCCTCTGGGTGCCTGTTATGGCGCTTTTCCACTGCATAGTACGGTACGGTTCGGTTCGGTACGGCTCACTTGTGGTGCTTTTCCACTGCATGGTACGGTACAGTACGGTTCGCTTCAGGTCGCTTTAAATGGTACCTGGTCTGTTGAGGTTCCAAAAGCGTACCGTACCGGTACTAAAATGTGACGTGAAACACTGCAGATCAATGATTGGTCAGACAGAATCGTCACTACCAGCGTCACTACTAGCGTCATTGGATTTGCGACACGAGACACGAGACACTTTTTTAGCAGTATTTTTGTTTTGCTGCCATCAGCCTCATTTTAAACACATTTTTCCGTCTAGCAGTTAAAAACAACCACATACCGAGAATCAGGAACACCATCCCCTCGATATTCTCCATTGTTCCTGTGTTGTGGGTTTGAAAATGTGGCGCTTTTAAGATGATGTCATGGCAGTAGAGGCGCGCGCAAATAACGATCAGTCCCACACACTGTGAAGGGGTACTACTGCAGTGGAAACGCAAAGCGAGCCGAACTGTTTCGCGCTGAGTCGAAGCGTACTGGGCCGAACCGTACCGTACTATGCAGTGGAAAAGCGCCTTTAGAGCACAGTTCAATATAAGGATGAGGAGACAGCTGAGCAGGTTTAGATGATATATATTAACATAAGATCAGTCCACAGAGGTACAGGTGTGTTACAGGTGTTACAAGCAGTAGAGGAATTAGTCTGGAAAACAAGAAATACCATAAAAGGATAGTGAATAACAAGGTTAAACTGGGCATATACAATATTACACATCCATTGGTGCATACAGGCAGCCAAAGCAGACTAAATCCTCATCAGTAACATTTCTCCATAGAATACAATTCGATAAAGGAAAATAAGGCATGATGTTGTGAATTATAGACTATAAGCAACCATTTAAGAAGATAAACATAGCTCCATATAGGCCAATGAATAAGAGCACACAAGTTTACATCACTCATCTAACAGCTCAGAATCTTAAATTATTATTACAAAGGAATGATAAATTCCCATAAAAAAACCCAAGACAGTGATACACATCTGAATAAAGAAGTATAATCACATATACAACCGCATTACTGAGCTAAACTAAGAGAAACAATAGCTGAGGGCATGTCTGGACATGCGCCCATGAGGCAGTGATAAATAACTAAACATTTCGATCTCTATAAACTATACAAACTCTATAAACTGAAACATAAGGCAAACATGCTTACTTGTAGGTCAATGACTAACAACTCAATGAAACATAAGCAAACATCACAGGTAACAATGTCCCCCCAGCGATCGATGCAACATAACCGTTCAGCAGGCAGCAGCTATTTCACTCACGAGTGCTCAGTCCGAGAATGATTTCCGATGTCAGAATAAAAGTCCTCTCTTAAAGGAGCCTTTACAACAGCCGCCCCCAAAGATGAGAAGCATCTTTGTATTCAGGAAAGGCGACTATTAATGAGGGCTAGGTACTCCAGGATCTTCTGAAGGTAAGGATGGTAAGACAACCAAACGGCAACTGGTCTGGTGATATTTTACCCTTCATCTGCACATCTGCTGATCTGATATGGCCATCGGGACTCAGGTGTGTCTGAATTACTTCACCAACAGGCCATAAACCTCGGGGTAACTGAGGGTCTACGATCATCACGTAAGTATGCTCTTGGAGGTCAGGTGGCGAAGCTTGCCATTTTTGCCTGGTCTGCAGAGTGGGAAGGTAATCACGGATGAATCTGGACCAGAATTGATCCGCCAGAATCTGGGAATGTCTCCATCTTCTGCGACTCAACATTTCAGATTCAGGATAGATGACCTGTGGCAACGATCCATCAGGCCGCCCCATAAGGAGACTACTTGGGGTCACAGGATCAATATCGGCCACATCCGAGGATACATAACCTAAGGGTTTTGAGTTAAGGATGGCCTCGACTTCCAACAAAGTTGTCATTAAGACCTCCTCAGGAACCGACTGGGAACCCAAAACAGTATACAGAGCGGACTTGACAGATCTCACTTCTCTCTCCCAAACCCCACCAAAATGAAGGGCTGCTGGGGGATTAAAGCAGAAGTGGATTTTCTGACGAGCAAGATGACGCAGTAGGTCTGGAGCTAAGGCAGCATATGCTTCTCGCAACTCACGCTCGCCTCCTCGAAAGTTAATCCCTCGATCTGACAATAATTGGGTGGGGGTGCCTCTCCTAGCGATGAACCTCCTAAGGGCCATAAGGAAGGAATCAGTACTCAGGCTAGGGAGTAAATCCAGGTGTACTGCCCTTGTGGTGAGACACTTAAAGAGAATACCCCACCGCTTCTCAGTACGTCTTCCAACTTTGATCAGGAAAGGTCCAAAGCAATACATGCCACACGAATGAAAGGCGGGCTTGTAAAGCTGAAGATGGGCAGAGGGTAAATTAGACATCTGAGGCACCGAAGGCTGGGATCTACAATATTCCGGACAGGTTCGCTGAAACCCTCGAACAGCTTCCCGGCCTCTCAGGATCCAATAAGTCCTCCTTATTTCAGCAAACAGCCGTTCTGGTCCAGGATAATGCAGCTGATTGTCGTAATGACGGACGATCAGGCGAGTAACTGGATGCTTAAGGTCTAGGACTACAGGATAGAGAACAGAATCCGCAAGGTCAGCCACTCTCCTCAAACGACCACCCACTCTAATCAAGCCAGCCGAAGGATCAATCTCTGGTGCCAGGGCGACTAGACGGCTACTAAGTTTAACTGGCTTCCTAGATTGTAACAGATGGTAATCTTCTGGGAAGGATTCCTGTTGGACCTGTTTAAGG
This sequence comes from Pimephales promelas, assembly GCF_016745375.1. The sequence goes on from NW_024121488.1 coordinate 6,510,463, forward strand.
ACATGGGCCTCAGCTCGATGATAATCTGCAGCTTCTGGACCAGTGTCATTAACCGGGTCAATTTGAAGTTCTCGGGCAGTGGTGTCCAGTAGGTCTAACCAGGTAGGATAATTCCATCTATCTGTGTGGCTACAGGTGGTAGATGAGGCAACAACTCCACAAAAGGTTGACTTCCGCAACTCTGATGGATCAACTCTGCCATTCTCTAGGGTTAAGGAGGAGGAAAGGGGGTCCTTGGTAGGGCTGAAACGATTCCTCGAGTTACTCGATTACAAAAATTCCTCGAGGCAAAAAATCTGCCTCGAAGCCTCGTTAAATTCCTATGACGCGCACTTTACGCGGGATCTGATTGTTTCACACGGACCGTTATTCAGGAAGCACACCATAGTGCATGATACATTTGACTTCATAAATGGCAGAGAATGTCTAAAGTTTGGGATCATTATATGTTTATAAAGGGAGAGAACAAGATGCAATGTGTCTGCAAAGTATACCTGGCAGGGCTGCCAACTCTCACGCATTCAGCGTGAGACTTGCGCAATTCGATTTCTCACGCTGAAGTGTCAATCCCTTCGGTCAAATGCCTGAAAGATGAGTTCGTCTATAGATCTACCTGTTGAGCCACTTGTGATCGACTAGTTTTACCGCCGCATATTAATTCGCAAGTTAAAATATCCTGTAATCTAGTGCGAATGCGCATGCGAGATGTTGAGCTCCTAACCGCGGCTCGCGCACAACGGCAGAGAGGTAAGCAAGCGCGTGCACCCTCTCTCACCCGCCAGTCAGACCAATTGCGGCAATTCATCATATGCTTAAACTTTTATGTAGCCACGCAACAAAAATTTCAGCATACATTCACCGGGACATGATGGAGGAACAAATATTGTGAGACACATAGACACACACACTCTGATGTTTGTCTTGAGATTACAGTTGAAAAAGTCTGATTCTTATTTATCATTGTTTTATTTCCTTTTATTTTTTTTAATAAATTGTACACATTTGTGTACCTGTTTGGGTTGATATTTTATATTAATTTATTTTTGTTTCCAGGTGGGTAATTTGCAGAAGGTGCAATCCTTTTTTTGTAATGTTGTATTAAGAAGACAAAACTAAGGCCAAATGGGCTTTACTATTTAAGTTTGTATTCAAAGTTTTACATGTTATGGGCTACATGTAACATGTTTTACAGTACATTGTTTTAACTGTATTGTTATATAATTGTTGGCACTGGCACTTATAAACACTAAATGGGTAAAAATTGCAATAATTAGTTGTGGACTGGAGCCAAATGTTGCAGTTAGAATAAATACCTCTATTTTTTAAAAGAAATAAAAGCCAAACACCTTATCATTTTCGTAATACATTATTTGTTTTGGTTGCTTAAAAAAACACATAAACAAATTATCCGATTATTCGATTAATCGATCGATTAAGTGCTAGATTAATCGATTACAAAAAGAATCGATAGCTGCAGCCCTAGTCCTTGGGACCATCGGTTTGGGCTGGCAAGGTAAGAAAGTGATCTCCCTCTTGTTAGGTCATCAGCCGGGTTATTGGCGGAGCTAACATAACGCCAAGTGCACTGACCAGTAAGCTCCTCGATCTCAGCAATCCTATTGCCAACGAAAACTCGATAGCGACAGGATTCAGACCTCAACCATTGAAGAACCATAGTAGAATCGGTCCACAGCACGGTAGACTGTATTGTCAAGGTCAATTCGTTGGACAGCAACTTCGCAAGCTGGGCTGCAACTAAGCTCCCACAGAGCTCCAATCTGGGTATAGAATGTACTTTCTTGGGTGTAACACGGGAACGAGCGATAAGGAAGGACAGGTAGGTCTGACCTGCAGGATCAATGATACGTAGGTACACTACGGCTCCGTAGGCTTGCTCCGATGCATCGGAAAAAACATGGACTTCATGAGTAACTCCTCCAATCAACTTCAGGAGGGACATAAGGACGAGGAAGAGAAACGCTTGGAAGGTAGCGAAGTTCTTCTTCCCACTGTGTCCAGTAGGGGTGGGTATTGGCAAGGACTTCACGATACGATACGCATCACGATACATGGATCACGATACGATTTCATCACGATACATCACGATACGATAAATATTGCGATATTCCACACAGTTAACTAAAAATGTAAAACCAAAATAAAATACAAGTTACGGTGTGCCATCTGAGTAGTCTTACATCAGATCATATTGATAAATCAGCAGAAGAATTGAGTCAAAACAATTTAATACAGAATTTTCTTTCCAATTTATTTTTGAGCTGCCATAACAAAATAGATTTGAACTTTAAACAATGGACACACTTTTAACAATGGCCACATTAAAAACGTTAAAATAAAGTGCATTAGATATTTAAAACTAAATTAAAGTTTAGTGCACACTGCACAGTTAAGTTAACTCACTGAGGTTATGTGGGGCTGAACTTGAAAAAACAAAACAAAACATGGAAATAAAGTGCAGATACTCAGGTACTGTCCATGTAAACAATGAAGTGAAATATTATAAACAACGTTAATAAAACTAAAATAGTCAGTGTGATGTAACCATAAATACAACAAATGATTTTTGCATGTGTGTCCATTAAACGTTTATATGAACACTTAAACGCATTGGTTCCATGGCAGGCCTATTTTGACTTCAGATTTTTGTTTAGGAACAGAATCTGATCAACATGTTCTGGGGTAAGTGCACTCCTCTGAGCTGTAATAATGTCCCCTGCAGTAGAGAACACTCTCTCTGAGGGCACACTAGTCCCCGGAATACACAGGTATTTCTTTGCCATGTGTGACAAGAAAGGATACTTGCTCTGATTCCCTTTCCACCAGTCTAGTGGATTGACAACACCAAGCGGCAAGGGAGCATCCTCTTTGTATCTAGAAATCTCCTCCTTGGCCTGGTCCTCTGCAGTTTTCCATTTCTTTGCAGGTGCTGTAGCATATGTTGGACCAAGTAGGTCAGCTAGAGAATGCCTGGATCTCTTGGATGGTACAGCAGACATGTCTTTTTGCACAGGATCTTGATTGCCTTCCTCATCCTCTTCTGGCACCACATTCACATCAGTCTCTGTCTCAACTGAGTCCACTCCAAGCTCATTCTGCTGAAAAACAGCAAAGTAAATTAAACATTAGCTTTAGAGAAAAGGTATATAAAGGGATAGTTCACCCAAAAATTAAAATTATGTCATTATTTACTTACTCTCAAGTTGTTTCAAACCTGTATGAATTCTTTTCTTCTGCTGAACACAAAAGAAGATATTTTGAATAATGACAGTAACCAGACAGTTGATGGGCCCCATTGACTTATATAGTAGGGAGAAAAAAAATACTATAAGTCAATGGGGTCCATCAACTGTCTGGTTACTGACATTATTCAAAATATCTTCTTTTGTGTTCACAGCACAAGAAAGAAATGCATACAGGTTTGAAACAACATGAGGGTATTTAATTCCAGTACAATGAAATAATTAAATGTATCAAACTACACTATATACACTTACACTATACTATAGGCCGAGATGTTTGCCTATCTTTTACTGGTATATGATTTTAATACTGAAAATTTGAATGATTACTTATAAATGTAGATAAATCTTGACAAGACAACAGTATGTTTTATGATATGGCATTGTTTATCTTACCTGTAATGCTTTGCACCCTGTAGCTTCTGCAAGGATTGTAGCATAGATGTCCTGGCGTTGGTCTTCTGACAGGAAGGGCAGGGCCTTAAATCTCGGATCCATAGCGGTGGCCACATAAAGCGTCTCCTTGTTCAAGTACCTCTTTTTGAGATCCTGGCACATGGCAGATTTTATTTCCTTCACTAAGTTGGAATCTGTTGGGCTGTCTTGTAGGTCATGGGTCAGCTGGGCAAGGAGTGGTGCTACAACTGAAAGTGTTGGAGTGGTCTCTTCTGACATGACTAGTGTAGCTACCTTCATGGGCTTCATAGCAGTGACCACTTCTTCAGCAGCTGTTATGTCTGCCTCACTGAGGGTGCAGAGGTCCTTCTCTTTCTTCCTCACCTCAGCTGAGAGGAGGGCAGCATGGATGGCTGGCTGCTGTTCTAGGAAGCGCTGCAGCATGTCGTGTGCACTATTCCATCTGGTGACTACGTCAGTGAGCAGTTTGTGGTGAGGCAGATTTAGAAGTTTTTGTTTTTCCCGCAGTACATGGCTGGCTATGGTACTGCGTCTGAAAAAGTTAGTTATTCTTCTCACTCTTCCCAGCAAACGCGCGACTGGTGTTAGTTGAAGTGCGCGCTGTGAAGCCAAATTCAAAGTATGCGCAAAACATTTAATATGCAGCATACCAGCTAGCTGCGCTGCAACGGTCATGTTCGACGCGTTGTCAGTGACAACCGCGGGGTCCTTGCTTTTTATATCCCATTCCTCTAATGCATCTTCCAACACCTCGGCGATGTTACTACCAGTATGGCTCTCATGCATTGCCCTCGTCTGCAAAACATGAGAAATCAGTTCCCAATTCTCATTGATGTAGTGCGCCGTGAAGATCGCCCTCGATGTCCAGCCATCGGATGTTAAGGCCACTCTTTCTGCTGAGCCTAGAGATGCTTTTACAGCTTGCTTCACCTCTTCATACATCCTGGGCACAGCTACCTCGGTAATGTGTTTGCGAGTCGGGATCACATAGCGCGGCTCCATTGTGTTTACCATATACCTCAAGCCATGGTTGTCAACGACACTGTATGGCCGCAAATCATGACAAATGAAATGCACCAACGACTCCGTTATTTTTAAAGCTCGAGCTGAGTTAGATGGAAGTTTGTTATGCAGTGTAGTCTGCTTCTGGTCGTCAGGTTTCGGTTGCTTCTCTTTCAACATAATTTCTGCATGACGTCTGACGAGATGCGTTCGTAAATTAGTTGTGTTACCTGAATATTTGATAGCAGCGTGACAAAGCTTGCATATTGCGTTCGTTTTATCCAAGTCCAATCTCCCTGGTTTGTTTTTAAAACCGAAGTGCACCCACACATCGGCTTTATATTGCGAAGGGGCCGAAGCAATTTTGTCGGCTGCGTCTGCCATGTCGCTTGCAGCTTTCACTACTGAAATTGGCGCTCTATGGTGCCCGCCCAGGCACCCACGGCCACACCCAGGACAGCAAGTTGAAGGAAACTAAAGCTGCCATAATGCGACATCTACAGGAATGGATGTTATAGTTCACCAGGTCACACCCCGTTTAAAACGTGATTATTTTTTTTTTGTTACATCGATTTTTTGAGCTGGAAATCGATGTTGTATATCATGAATATAAAAATCGCGATATATTGCTGTATCGATTTTTTAGCACACCCCTAGTGTCCAGGAGTGAAACAGGTCAGGGGGTAGGTTAGGATCATCCCACTTTCTCTGCTGGTTCCAAAGGTGCTTGACGATCACTTTCGCACGGGTGATGTAAGGAAGGAGCAATGCCAAAGGGTCATATTGTGTAGCAAGGACCCTATAAATATTCTGCAAGGTAGGGGCCTCATAGTCCACAGGTCGGTGTTTATAGGACAAGGTATCTGACTGCCAATTCCAACTTAAACCTAACGTGGACTCAGGGACATCAGATTTCTCCTGGGTCAGCCACAACTCCACACTAGTAGCCCGAGCCTCAGGAGGTAGGTGACTCAATACAGCAGGATTGTTACAGGCCCACTGCCGGATCTCGAATCCACAGTCGGAAAGGATGGTACGCAGGCGATCGATCAGACTACGGGCTGCGTCAGCAGTAGGGATGCTCTGGAGGCAATTATCAACATAAAAACACCTCTCTACAGAGAAACGGATCTCCTCATCGGTCAAGGGGTGCTGACGGGTGTGGCGCTGAAGTGCATAGACAGCACAACAGGAACTGGAGGTGGAACCAAAAGGTAGGACTAACCACTCAAAGGTCTGAGGAGCCTCCTCCATCTGCAGTTCTCGCCTAAAGAACGATCTTCCGGCAGAAGACGAACCTGGTGGAACAGTGCCTTTATGTCTCCACTTAGAGCTACAGAATGTTCTCGGAAACGAAGGAAGACACCCAACAACGAGGCTCCAAGAGTAGGTCCGGGCAACAAGTGCTGGTTAAGACTCTGACCTCTGTACTGATGTGAACAATTAAAGATGATCCGGGACTTTCCATTGTGGCTCACAAGGTGGTGAGGAATGTACCAACACTCAGGGGTATCAGGAACAGGATCAGGAACTACCTGGACAGCTCCGCTCTCTTGGAGTTTATTTATGTCTGTTCGATAGATCTCTGCTTTCCCAGGATCCTTCAACAGGCGTCGCTCCCCACTGCGGAGGGTAGGCAAGACTGAATCTCTTGGAGCCTTCAACACTGGCATGTCTCGGCGACGAAGCAGGGGAGTGGCGAGGTGATGAACACCTTCAATCTCTTGAGTAATGGTCTTAAGGTCAAGCAGCTGCAAGGCTTCATGATCTTGCTTGGAACGTGTAACTTCGTTACTCTCAAGGTAAGGAATTGTATCCAACTGCCACAATCTCTGAACGTGTTGAATGAGTTCATCTTGGACAGGAACCAAAGAGGTGAGTAAACACTGAGAAGGTGTGGAAGGATAACCTGTAGAAGGAACAGGACCCTGAAGTGTCTATCCCAAGTTGGTACGAACAGCGACTGGCACTCCCGGGCCGCCCCATCGAACAGGCTCAGTGGGTGTTATAAGGTGAGGCTGGTCAGAACCAATAAGGAGCAATAGCTGGACATCGGTAAGGGTGCGTATGGGAAGTCCTCTCAAGTGTCTGTACTTCCGTTTCAACTGCTCCACAGGGTAGGACTGGCGTGACAGGTTGAGGCGATCAGCAGTAAAGGCATGACTAATCTGATAACTAACCTGCGGTCGGTAGACAGGAGAAAGCTGGAAGAATATGGAACAACCTCGAATGACCTGAACTTCATCCCTGACAGTCCGTAACGGCAGATCTTCAGGAACACCCTGAATGCCCAGGGCTTTAACAGCAGTGGAAAGTAGGATTGTTCACTCCGATCCGTCATCCAGAAGGGCAAAGGTATCTAAGGTGCGTTCTTCATAATGCAGACGCACTGGGACCACCTTGAGCATAACTCGGCTGCTAATGGAAGGTTTATCGCAGAAGAACCTGTCTGAGGAGAAATTCGTAAGGCAACTATTCTCCACAATGGTAGGATCCTCTGTAGAGAAAGGACCGACATTTACATCATGTAGGGGGCAAAGATGTAAGCCATGGCAAAGACTACAGGGCTTCTTCAGGTCACATCGAGCAGCATGGTGAGATCTGGCACAACGCCAACAACGATTGTGCTTATGGATCCAGGTCTTAACTTGATCAGGGGTGAGCTGGGTAAAGGAAGCACACTGACTCAAGTAATGCTCAGATGTGTCACAGAAAGGGCAATAGCACTTCGCTTTAACAGGCTTGACTGGCTGAACGGAACCCCTACGAGTTGGGGAAGGCTCAACTGAGGAAGGTGACAGAGATGAAGAGGTTCCAACTCCATGCAGGATAGCAACGGATCTCTTGCCAGCATGTGAGCTCTTAGATATACCCTCTACGTCGAAACTATGACACCAGGTCTCATAACGAAGCCAATTAGAGAGATCAATGAGGTTAGGATTAGCACCAGGTTCACGAAACATATGGCGACGGAAATCCGCTCTCTGCTCTGGGGGAAGCTTACTCAGAAGGTGTGCGACGTGGAAACCACAGCTCAACTCCAACTCCCCTTCATGTCCTAAAGTTCTCAACAAGCCGACTAGCGACTGGACTTTGAGAGCGAATTTCTGAAAGGCTGGGACATCCCCTCGTCTAACATCAGGACTATCAAGGACACTAGCTATCCTCCTCAAAGCTAACTGATGTGGCTGACCATATTTTTCACAAAGCGCTGACATAGTATCCCTGAAGGGGGTGGGTGAATTCAAATAAGCATCAGCGATCATCTTAGCTTCCTCGAGCTTGAGGTGATCTACTAAGATCTGGTACTGAAACAGCTCCGTTCCATCTGGGGGTAACAGGTTCTCCAAAGCTATACGAAGACGGGTGAACTCACTAGGATCTGGACGAGTAAATTTAGGGATTGTAGGAGGGGGGCCACGATACACGGACTCTGACTTTGGCTCTGTCTGAGGAAGGGGAAGCCGGTGACTAGGATAAGCAGGCGCCGGCTGGTGATGGGCAGTCAAGGGCATGGCGCTAGGGGTGAGCATCTCTCTAAGGTCCTGAGGAGTAGGAGGCGGAGGGAACTCATCAGCCTCTGGAACACTAGGCCGAGATGGGCATAAACGAGTAGTGGTGTGCTCAAAGGGATACTGCTGAGACTCTGATACCACAGGCCGATAAGAAGTGGCTGCGTCGTACAAATCCAGATTACCAAACTGTCTAGTTAAGGCTACCTCAGGCTCAGGCCAAGGCGGCGGAGGAAGATCAGGGAAAGGACCACCATCGACTCCAGGAGTTGACATACAGGGTTGCACTGAAGGATTAAACTGCCATGGGTGCCCTGGGGATGACGGTTGGCCTCTGGCTTGGCCAAGGTCTGATCAAAAGGACTGGGCTGCTAGGACTAACTCGCGAACTTCGGCCTGAACTGCTCTCAACTCTCTCAGGTCATCTCGGAAGGCTGCACGCTCTTGGCGCAGGTGCTGTAGCTCGCTAAGATGGGCGTAAACAACTGAATCAGCCGCTGAAGGTGAGGAATGAGGAGGGCACACAGTAGGCTGAGTAGACTGATGTCTGTATGACCAGCTCTGCAAGCCATCCGGATGGACACGGCTATCATTAGGAGGGGTAACCCCTGGCTGAAAGGACAGGGACCAAGGTGGGACTGGCACCTTTGCATGTCTGGGTCCACCTCTGGGAAACTGCACCTATATACATATTGCTCTAGGTAGTAGTGTTGCACGGTGCACCGATACTTCAAAAGTATCATTCTCGGAAATTAAAAACCTCACGATACCTAAATTAATTAGTATTGATACTTTTATGAATGACCGCGACCCAGATTTGTAAGAGACGTAGGCCTATTTCATGTTGGTGTGTGCCACGCACGCTTCCAGTCTCTCCCTATGAACGTCTGTGTTTCTCCTCACGCACGCAGCAAAGAAGCTGCAGCTGTCACACTACCACGAGACGGCTGCATGCGCGAGCACACGTGATACAGTGGCCGCCTGTCAGTAGCGGAGTGACAATCAGGAGAGTCGGATCTTTTCCCGGTGGGCCGGTGGTGTTTCGAGGCCGCGAGGGCCGGTCTGCAGAAGAAGTTGCAAGTTATTAGCAACACAATCCAGAGGTCTCTGCAACGGCGATAGTTTGAAGTGCGCGTCCGTGAAGAAGTTGCGTGACTGCGCCAGCCGCAAAAGACACTGTATCCAACTGATAGCAGCGAAAAAGAGCGGTGCTTGATTTAAAAAAAAAAAAAAAAAAAAAAAAAAAAAAAACGATTTTAATGCTAGATCTCTTATTTAATAGTGAACTAAATGAATTATCTGCTAGTTAACTGGAGAAGGAGTTTCATTTATTTTTGTATTAGGTGTACAACTTTCCCCTCAACTTTCATAGATAGCATAAATAATTTGCAAGCTGCTAAAATAAAGGATACAAAACATCAGCCAAATGATCTATCGGCTATATGATTATAATCAGAGCATGTGCATGTCAGTGATTTATTTATATTAGGTTATTACAGCATTAAAGAGCACAGACCTATGCAAAAGAGGTGCATATGAAACGCCTTGTAAGAAATACTTTGCTTTTCAGGAAAAGTATCGAAAAAAAGTATCGAAATCGCAATACTTGACTTGGTATCGGTATCGTGACAACACTACTAGGTAGGCTGGAGGACGAGTAAGTCGCTTAGGGCGTGCTCCAATGATAATCTCCTCATCAGAATCCATCATATCAGAAAGGAACACTCATCCGGCTCAAAGGACCACAATGTTTAGAAGGATTTGACTGTCTGCATCTGATTTTAATTAGATGAGTGAACCCCTCTGGGTGCCTGTTGGAGCACAGTTCAATATAAGGATGAGGAGACAGTTGAGCAGGTTTAGATGATATATATTAACATAAGATCAGTCCACAGAGGTACAGGTGTATTACAGGTGTTACAAGCAGTAGAGGAATTACTCTGGAAAACAAGAAATACCATAAAAGGATAGTGAATAACAAGGTTAAACTGGGCATATACCATATTACACATCCATTGGTGCATAAAGGCAGCCAAAGCAGACTAAATCCTCATCAGTAACATTTCTCCATAGAATACAATTCGATAAAGGAAAATAAGGCATGATGTTGTGAATTATAGACCACAAGCAACCATTTAAGATGATAAACATAGCTCCATATATGAATAAGAGCACACAAGTTTACATCACTCATCTACAGCTCAGAATCTTAAAGGGGGGGTTGACTGCGATTTCACTTTTTCATTTTAAATAGTGTGTAATGTTGCTGTTGGTTGCAGCGCTGAAAGTTCAATGTAAGCAGAGATATCGTCTTTTTAAAATCAGGAAGTATAATTGCCTACAAAAATGACTCGATTGGGACTACAGCTGGGTTATGGTACGTCACTAACCCACACATTTGCATCAACCCTCCCTCCGGAATATGCAGAAAAGGACATGCGTATATTTCAGCAGCTCCAGCTCGTCAAGTGAGTTGTTCATCCAGCTGTCGGGTCTTCTGTATTCGAACTTCCCACAGACGCTGTACTTCGTCAACAATGGATACAATTTATGTTTGATTATGTTCCTGAAAATGATGATCGTAATCTAGCTCTCTGTGCTGCACATTTTACGGAAGACAGCTTCCAGAATCTCCACGAGTTCAACACCGGATTTAAAAAGAAAAACGTGAAGCAGTTTCAACTTTAAAACCAGAGGCAGCGGTTGTTGAGCCACAACCTGTAGGTAGGCTAAGACTTAATCATTTTAAATGTATTTTCATGAATATTTCCAGACGTAGCTTTGTGTTTTATTTTTTTCAAATGCCAGCGCTGGTGTAACGGACTTGGTCAGGCGATGTAAAGGACGACTCAGGATATGATGACTTTCACAATTTATTGACTCCCTGTAGAGTACAAATGCACATTAATTGCCTTCTGGCTTCCTTTCACAGCACCTCTGCTTCCTAAACCTCAGTAGTGCAAAACGAGACTGAGCACTTATTGTAATTAAATTACATTACAAATACATTATTTGAACAATTGCATGAGGTATTTTGCATAGTAGTGTGCACATTAATCATAGAAAGTCAATAACACAGTCCAGAAAATATTAAGCATTAAATGCAACAAATACATAACACAGAGCATGTGTTTCCTTAAAGAGAGTAGTAAAACAGAAACGCCCAAAGGGCTGAATAAAGTTTGTGTGGGGTAACAGAAACAAAAAAAAAAAAAAAAAAGTAATGGGTAACCAAAAACGAAAATGCATACCTGTAGAGTACAAATGCACATTAATTGCCTTCTGGCTTCCTTTCACAGCACCTCTGCTTCCTAAACATACAAAAATACAGCGTTTACACTATATATAAAGGGACGCTGAAAACTCCGATGATCTTTCATTGCTATCAGAGCGCGACCCGCGTGCCGTCGTGAAATGGCAGATGGAAAGTGAATCTGAAAACTTCAGATTCAGCACAAAATAACACGAGACCGCCACACATAGTGTTAATGTATTAACATCAGACATTATACATTGAAAATGATAGCTTATATTATTCATTTTCCATTGAAAACAGTAAATTAGCTCAGCAGCACATTTTCACTCGACTTACCCTCAGTAGTGCAAAACGAGACTGAGGGAGACTGTACGCTACGGAAGCTTAGGAAGAACAGAAAGGATAGTGTGCAGGAAGGGTCATTTCCGCAGGTAACATTCGCAAAAATAAAAATACATGAAAATTACTCAATGAGATAAAATTCACAAATACTCAAAACCATTAAATGATAAATAAAAACAAAGATGCTAATTTGAAAATAAGAATTACTAAAAGTGCATTTTTAACTCCGTTACACCCACCCCCACTGAATTTTATCGAACTTGGGCACCTAGTACACAACCACTGCAGAAAATACTACAAAATGACATAGGGTCAACATCAATAGAACCAACATCAAATGTATCCCATAAGGATGAAGTGGTATGAGGGCAGCGCTAAACCCACAATCCAGCAACTGGCGACACAGGGGTGCCTTGTACACCCCACAAGACCCTTACATAGTGCAATGTAGGCCCATGATAGTGAAAAAAAACAAAGCAAACTCTTAAGAGTTTTAAAAGTACACCAACCACTAATACAAAGAAACTACAGACCAAAACATGAGCTATATGGTAATGCTTCAGTCAGTAAAAGCCTGGAACATAGACTTGCAAACGGCCTTAACATTAAACTTTTCCTGAACAACATCCTGCCTGGACATAGTTTGTATTAATCTGTTCACGGGTTTGACTAAGCGACCAAATCTTGACCTAACCTGTGTGAATGCACTGGAGTCACCAGAGTGCACGAGTGAGGTCTGACCAGTAGTGTTCAGGTTGTCTGACAAATTGTCTGCCTGTGTCACAGTGTCATGAGTGTGGTTCGGTTGTCTCAGAACGTCAACAGCAGTCACAGGTCTAGAGTCATAAGTCAGGTTGTCCTCAGGCAAGACTGGGGAATCGTGAGGATCACAGGTCAAGCTTGTTACATCAGCAACATCCACTTCTGACAGACTAGGTACAGACAACTGTGTGATCCATTCAATGGTTCTTCTCTCAGAGTCCACAGGCTTTGGAACAGTCAAGGGGTCCTGTCCCTGAACCACGGTCATAGCTGAGTGTCCATAACTTCCATCAACAAGGCTGTCACTAGCAGTCCTGCTCGCTCTCTCAGAAGAGGTCTCCCCTGCCTCTCTCTCATCATCAGATGTTGGGGCTGAGGAAACTGCAACAGACACGGATAAAGCATGGTCAAACAGCCCAGATGAGTCACCCACAGGGAGGAAATTGACCAGCATCAGTAGGTTCCTGTGGACTACTTTCTCCTGTCCAGTGATTGTATCACGGATCCTGTATGTGTGTGACTCTGGATTCATGTCCACCACAGTGTAGATTGTTGATTCCCAGCGATCAGCAAGTTTCTTTTTACCCCTCTCTTTCCTGTTGGCTAAGAGCACCCTGTCACCAATGTCGATTTTGGAGCCCTTCACTCTCTTGTTGTACAACTGAGCGTGTCTATACTGCTCTTTTGCAGCATGGTCTTGTGCAATAGCCATTGCTTCTTTCAGATCATCGGCGAGACATGCCACGTACTTGTCGTAGTTTGTCACAGCAGGGTCATGAAGGACACTCCGAAAGAGGACATCAACAGGTAGGCGAGGGACACGACCAAACATGAGATAAAAAGGGGGGTAGCCAGTCGTCTCATGGGCTGTGCAGTTGTACATAAAAGTCAGTGTTTGTAAGCGTCGCGGCCATCCAGCTTTATCTTCAGGAGAAAGTGCACGAATCATGCCACCCAACGTTCTATTGAAACGTTCTACACTACCGTTTCCCATAGGGTGGTAAGGGGTCGTGTGTGACTTCCTCACACCTGAGACTTTTAGGAGCTCACTGATCAGCCGACTTTCAAAATTTGCACCCTGATCACTGTGGATCCTTTCTGGGAATCCAAAGACACAGAAGTACCGATCCCAGAGAACCTTTGCCACCTGCTTAGCCGTCTGGTCTTTACATGGAAACGCCTGAGCCATCCGTGTAAAATGGTCAGTTATTACCAAGACATCGACAGATTTGTTTCTGGAATCTTCTGCTGACCAAAAATCAATGCAGACAAGCTCCAGTGGCCTGGTTGACATAATACTTTCCAAGGGAGCCCGTCCCTCAGGCTCAACTGTTTTGCTGACAATGCATCTTTGACAATGACGAACATACTCTCTCACATCTCTGTCGAGATTTGGCCAGAAAAATCTCTGTCTTGCCAAGTTGAGGCTCCTGGACTGAGCTTGATGTCCAGCTCTGTCATGAATTCCTTGCAGAACATCAGTCTTTAGTGAGTCAGGAACCACATATTGGAAACGTTTTGCCTTGGTTTTCTGATCTCTTGAAACTCTGTACAGCACGCCGTTGCTCACAGTAAGCCTGTCCCAATGCTTCAAGTACCTTATGACATACGTACACTGACTCTTTGAACCTTTCTCTCCTAGAAGGCCTCCTACGTCTCTCAACATAGGACAGAATACGAGAGAGAGTTCCATCCTCTAACTGTTTATCATGTAATTCCTTTTCAGTGTAGGCTGGTAAGCTGTCTTGTCCAGGTGGAACCAACTGAGGTAGGTGTTGCAGCACTGAAACAGCTCGAGTCCTTGGGCCAGCATCCCACTCAATGTGCGAATGTAGTACAGCAGACACATCCTCCACTTCAACAGACTGGTTGTTCATGCGAAGATGACTGGATGCGGACTGGGAGTTGTTACTGACTGGAGAAGGTTTCCTGTGACCGATGGATGACCGGAAGGCGTTTTGGACCGAAGTATTTGACACGTCTTTGACCTCGTTCAAGAGACCAGCATAAGGTTCAGCAAGCAGCCTGCAGCCAACACTCTCCTTGACAAATGGTACACGGCTCAGGGCATCAGCAACAATGTTCTGCCGACCAGGAACATACTTAATATCGAATTCGTAACTCGCCAACTTTGCAACCCAGCGTTGCTCACAGCAGTCTAGTTTTGGCTTTGTCAAGATATGAGTCAGTGGGTTATTGTCAGTCCAGATTGTGAATTTGTGGCCTTTCAGCCAGTGGCTGAACTTATCACAGACTGACCATTTCAGTGCCAGAAACTCCAACCGGTGAGCTGGATAGTTCTTTTGTGATTGAGATAACGACTTGCTGGCGAAAGCGATGGGCCTGGCACGTGTTTCACCTGCTTGAACCTGAGACAGAACAGCACCTATTCCATCCAGAGATGCATCAGTCGACAGTATGAAGGGACGAGTGAAGTCAGGATGGGCCAAAACAACACTGTGGACCAGTGAAGCCTTGAGGTTTTCAAAAGCCTCTTCTTGCTCCTGTGTCCAGTCAGATGCACACAACTTCCTGCTTGACATTTTGTTTTTATGTTGCTTGCCTTTTCTTTTCACACCTTTTAGTAGTTGAAACAGAGGTTGGGCGATGGCAGAATATTTGGGCACAAAGTGCTGATAGTAATTAATCATGCCCAAAAACGATCTTATCCTCTTCTGCGACGGAGTAACGCCATCAGTCTCCATAAAGTCAGAGCTTGTCATATTTGTGATGCTCTCAATTTTACTGGGGTCCGTTGACACTCCATTCTCATCTATTATGTGTCCGAGAAACTTAACAGACCTCCTGAGGAAAAAGCACTTCTTGGGGGCCAACTTCAAGTTGTGGCTGCGTAGTCTCTCAAACACCATCTCCAGGCGCAACAAGGAAGTCTCTTCATCAGGAGCAAACACCAACAGATCATCCAAGTAGCACAGTAGACTCAGGTAGTTTTGGTCTCCAAAGATGCTGGTCATCATTCGCATGAAACTTCCAGGGCTGTTGCAAAGGCCTTGTGGCAGACGATTATACTCGTATAGGCCCATGGGAGTTGTGAAGGCAGAGTATTTCCTGTCGTCCATGTGCAGTGGCATATTATAAAAACCAGAAGTGAGATCCATTGTGCTGAAGAAACAGTTACCCCCCAGTGCTGCCAAACAATCTGCCTGGTGAGGGAGGGGATGAGCATCCTTGAATGTTCTCTTGTTCAACCAGCGAAAGTCTGTACAGATGCGGAGATCTCCGTTCTTTTTCCATACAAGCACCAATGGTGATGCATATTCACTTGTCGACTTTCTGATTATTTCTTTCTCCTCCATCTCGCTCAATACCTGGCGAAGTTTCTGGTACTGGCCAGGGGGCACTCTCCTGTATGGAAGCCTGAATGGTCTGCAGTCAGACAGGTGTATGCGATGTACAAAACCCTTCGCCTCCCCACAGTCCAGGTGATGGCGTGAAAAGACATCTTCATACTGTAAAACAAGGTCCGACATCCTCCTCTTACAGTCCTCTGAAACTTCACATGATTCAATGTCAACAGCACTGAGTCAGACTGACCTGAGCTTGTCCTTGGCGTCATTTCCATCAGCAGTAGATAATGCAGCTGATTGGGTGCAGCTGAACAGCGGGACCTCTGAACGCTCAGTAACGTCCATGTCCTCAATAGACACACAGGAATAGACATCTGCCAGCTTACCATTGCGTCTCAGCAGCACCGGCCTGTCAGATGTGTTGATGAGCTTTAGTGGGACCCACCTGTCTCCCCACAGGGAAGTCACAATCTTCGCAACCAAAACACCCCTAGGAGCTGAGCGTGATGAAGTGGGCTCTGTCAAGATGGTACTGCCTGGGGAAACAGCTGTGTTTTTGGGTAGTTTACCCCAGATGAGATACTCACGGCCAGGCTCGAGGCATGTAGCGGAGTTACACCTGACTGTCTCGATTTTGATAGGAACATCTTCACCCCTCCAGGGGTTCAGACCAGACAGCATAGACAAGAAATGTTCAGCTTCTGGGTCTCTGTCAGGGCAGGGGCCGGACACTGCCTCCCAATAGACCATTTCAAAAGATGTAAACAACACTGGTCCAGAAGCACTTCCTGTTTCAGTTTGTAACTGTTTTCTTTATTTCACATGTCAAGAAAACATCTTAAAGATGTTTGTTTAACTTTTTGATTCAGTTTTAAATGTTCTGTTGGTTGTATTTTATCCCAGCTTTTATGTAGTGTTAAAAAACTGAAACAGGAAGTGCTTCTGGACCAGTGTTGTTTACATCTTGTGAAATGGTCTATAGGACTCACACAGCTTAGACTGATGCAGAATGTGCTTTATAACGTTGGTTCCTAGTATCAACTCATCACGTTGACCTGGGACAACAAGCGTGGGGACTAACACTTTACAGCCATACACTTCCATTTCCACTTCAAAAGCACACTTTGGCTTGACACGAAGTCCACCACATCCAACTAATACAACATTTGCATCTATCAGCTTTTGGTCTGTTATCACCCCGGCATCTCTCAATTTTGTCTCAGCCGCCTCACTAATGCTGCAAGCCATTGAACCACTGTCCAACATTCCGCCCATTTTCACTGAATCACCCATTATCACAGAAGTGTAGAAAAGACTGTCACTGCTGCCAACTCTGTGAATGTTCTGGTAAATAACAACTTCAGAGTCATTACATGAGTCTTTCACAGACAAGTAAACTGTCTCAGCATCGAACATGTCATCAGTGTGGGAGTTTAAATAATGACCTGTACTAACTCCCTCTGGATACAGGTCCTCTAGTTTCCCTCAGACTTGGTTTTGGAGGAGTTGTTAGCAGGGCAATCCTGTTTGGTATGGCCTGGAGCAAGGCAGACGAAACACAGTCTCTCCGACATGCAGTGGGAAATGGTGGTGTGACTGGACCCATTACAAACTCGACAAGCAGCTTCTCTGAGATGCCTGTCTCGCGATGTGCGCTGAAATCTCCCTCCTCTGATAGGCTGGTAAGTATTGCGCTGCTGCATTTTATCCATCATCTCCTGAAATATGTCGACCATTCGAGTGAGAAGCCTATCCTCTGACTGCTGGAGGTTTTGAGCAACGACTGGGACTGAAGCATGGCTTAGAGTATGCTGGGACTCAACTTGAATTGGGACAGGTGCTGGAGAAGAACAAGGAGGAGCATGATATTCATGGCGCTGAGCATGAAGAGAGGAAAGTAAGGGGCGTGAATCAGTGTGCTGCTCTGACGACGTCACACTCGAAGGTGGGTCAGAGGCCTGCACAGATGTGATGGTAGTGATGGCCATCACAGGCTTTTCAGGTGAGTAGTGACAGTTGATCTGTAATTAGCCCTCTGCTCTCTCTGATAATCGTCAATCCTCAGCTGAACATCACGTGAGGTCCACTCATGAATTGGCTTACACTTTAATGTACAGGACAGCTCTGGGTCAGGGCAGTATTTGACAAACATAAGGGCCACCTCATCATTCATATTCTCCGTCTGTTTCCCTTGTCTGTGTAACCCTTCAAGAGCTAGGTCTGCTGCCTTGTTCAGCCTAATCCAGTAGTCAACTGGGTTTTCCTTAGATTTAGGTAGAGTACCATAAAAGTCTGTGAGTGGGAGACATGAGGGGGCCTCACTGAAATAGTGGAGAAGCACATTGTAAATCAGTTCAGGTTTACTTTTAACATCAAGTCCAGGATCACTACGCAGGGCAATTTTCACAAGATCTCTGGCTTTGCCCATTAAATGACTCATAATTTCTTCTGCTTGGTCATGCACAGGAATCTCTTGTTTTCTGAGATGAGTTTTTGTCATGTCAATCCATTCATGGACTGAGGTTTTGTCAGTGTTGTCACCTCTGAAGGACTGAAGTCCTTTATCAGATTTAAGATGGACTGTCACATGTGGGAGGTCACGTCTATTAACATCAGACTGTGAGTTCTGGTCGGGAGAAGTAGTCTGATGGTCACCAGTCATGTTCACAACACCAGCTGACATCAGCTTTGCCACAATAGATTCACCTATCTGAGCACCTAGCTGCCCTACCATATCTGTGAGATGGTGAATGACATCAGAATCACTGCTAGGTGTGGACGTTTGGGGACCATCCCTAAAATACCCACTAACAGGAGTACATCCTGGGCTCTGACCTAGCCCCGTATCTGTGTAACCATCATTTTTACACTTGGAATGTCCCACATCTCTACTGTTAGTAGTATCATAGAGCAAAGCACCCCTACCTTTTGGCAGATTAGGACTAGCAAACCTATCCATTGTTATTATATCGTCCACTTTCAATTAATCAAATGTACTTGCGTTGTGTCTAGGCTTATTCGTAAAGAAACAGATAGTAGTTTCAACAGATTAACCTCAAGAACAAAAATTATTTATACAATATTAACAAAAATAAACTGATATATTTTTTTTTTCTCGTTTTTTTTTCTTCTCTGTCCTTTTTAGTTTGTCCTTTTTAACCTGACCACGAAGTAATCTTGATTGCAGAACAGAACGTCAGCATTCACGGCGATGAGCATCAAGCTGATCTGTAGATCCGACAGGTCACGGCACCAGTGTAACGGACTTGGTCAGGCGATGTAAAGGACGACTCAGGATATGATGACTTTCACAATTTATTGACTCCCTGTAGAGTACAAATGCACATTAATTGCCTTCTGGCTTCCTTTCACAGCACCTCTGCTTCCTAAACCTCTGTAGTGCAAAACGAGACTGAGCACTTATTGTAATTAAATTACATTACAAATACATTATTTGAACAATTGCATGAGGTATTTTGCATAGTAGTGTGCACATTAATCATAGAAAGTCAATAACACAGTCCAGAAAATATTAAGCATTAAATGCAACAAATACATAACACAGAGCATGTGTTTCCTTAAAGAGAGTAGTAAAACAGAAACGCCCAAAGGGCTGAATAAAGTTTGTGTGGGGTAACAGAAACAAACAAAAAAAAAATGTAATGGGTAACCAAAAACGAAAATGCATACCTGTAGAGTACAAATGCACATTAATTGCCTTCTGGCTTCCTTTCACAGCACCTCTGCTTCCTAAACATACAAAAATACAGCGTTTACACTATATATAAAGGGACGCTGAAAACTCCGATGATCTTTCATTGCTATCAGAGCGCGACCCGCGTTCCGTCGTGAAATGACGGATGGAAAGTGAATCTGAAAACTTCAGATTCAGCACAAAATAACACGAGACCGCCACACATAGTGTTAATGTATTAACATCAGACATTATACATTGAAAATGATAGCTTATATTATTCATTTTCCATAGAAAACAGTAAATTAGCTCAGCAGCACATTTTCACTCGACTTATCCTCAGTAGTGCAAAACGAGACTGAGGGAGACTGTACGCTACGGAAGCTTAGGAAGAACAGAAAGGATAGTGTGCAGGAAGGGTCATTTCCGCAGGTAACATTCGCAAAAATAAAAATACATGAAAATTACTCAATGAGATAAAATTCACAAATACTCAAAACCATTAAATGATAAATAAAAACAAAGATGCTAATTTGAAAATAAGAATTACTAAAAGTGCATTTTTAACTCCGTTACACTGGCTTTATAGCCACTATAGGCTACTAGTAATGCTATTGTGTCTACAACAAACGCGTACAAACATTATGGACCTGAATTTTGTATAAGTACTAATGTTTTAAACTTATTTTTCATGTATATATGCTTTATGACATTATTTTCGATTTGATCAAGAACGTAAACTAATGCCAACGCTGTTTGTGTTTAACATTAGAAGCCAGTCAGTTGCTATTGTTGCCAGTCAGATGCTATTGTGTAAAACAAACGTGCATAAAGTTAGAAAATGTAGCAAATTATCATTCAGAAACGTTTAGTAAGAGCCATGTGTGGTGAGGTTCTGTGTACTGTCTTCATCGCCGCTTTATCGGTCTGATTCTGCCTCAAACTGATACTGCAGTTCGACACATATTTACATCTGGACCGGAGCTCACATTTAGCCCGTAAAGGTATGGGCGTTAACCTTCCGGACAACGTGAGCGACAGTTTAGCCAATCACAACACACTGGCCCAAACTAACCAATCTGAGCCCACTACGTGTTTCTGAGGAAGCGGTTTCACAGAATCAGGAAGTCAACCGGACAGAGGAGAGCGCAGCTGACAATAAAGGTGAAGTTTATAAAAAATAAGACTTTAAAAAAAAGACCACGAATACATGTTATATTGCACCCCATAAACACAATCTGGCAAAGAAAAAAAGCAGTCAACCCCCCCCCCCCTTTAAATTATTATTACAAAGGAATGATAAATTCCCATAAAAAAACCCAAAACAGTGATACACATCTGAATAAAGAAGCATAATCACATATACAACCGCATTACTGAGCTAAACTAAGAGAAACTATAGCTGAGGGTATGTCTGGACATGTGTAACAGAGGCCAGCTAGTAGCTGCTGTGCAAGTAAACCTCACTCCTCTGATCTCAATAGGCAACAGACGCCAGAGGCTGCAGTCTATAGCCTCCTTGTGCCCGACTCTCATGCCAGAGACCCGGGTTTGAGGCCCGCTCGGAGCAGGTCAAGTGGGTCCCGGGTGGAGGGGTTACGCATGCGCCCATGAGGCAGTGATAAATAACTTAACATTTCTATCTCTATAAACTATACAAACTCTATTAACTGAAATATAAGGCAAACATGCTTACTTGTAGGTCAATGACTAACACCTCAATGAAACATAAGCAGTAAACATCACAACAAGGTAACAATGTCCCCTCAGCGATCGACGCAACATAATCCCTTCTTCTTCTTCTTCTTCTTCTTCTTCTTCTTCTTCTTCTTCTTCTTCTTCTTCTTCTTCTTCTTCTTGTAGGATACCGGCGGTGTAGACGCTGAACATAACCGTTCAGCAGGCAGCAGCTATTTAACTCACGAGCGCTCAGTCCGAGAATGCTTTCCGATGTCAGAATAAAAGTCCTCACTGCACATTTCAGATGAGATTGAAAAAAAACCCCACATCGCTAGGTTTTTTTTCAGAGGGCTATGCTGGAAATGTGTCTATCTCATAATCAGAATTATCATTGACATAAAATTGGCACACTGGAGGGATCATCTGGGTGGTTTCTACAGTTGTACCTTGACAGGCTGTAGAAATTTCTAATGGAATCACATCCTCATGTTCTGATATCAAAGATACACGAATTTTAATAACACTTTGGGGTTCTCTTTCTCCTAATCTAATTCTCTAATCTCTTTGCATAATGTGTAATAAAAAAAAAGAAAGAAGGAAAAAAAAACAGAAAAGAAAAATCAAATGTCATTTTAAGAGCAATAAAAACACATAGGAAAAAAAAAATCCTGACTGAGGTTATCATAATTCATGCATGAAAGGGCTAAAGAAAAATAGTAGAAATTAAAAAAAGAAGTTTACAATTTATCCAATAAAGAAGTGATTTGTGATTTGTCATTTATAAGATTGCCTCAATAGGTTTGTCCACAAGATGGTGCTAGTATGTTGTCCAGCTCCTCAGGAAGCCGGTGAAAAAAATTGTTTTACCAAACAAATCAAGATAATGATTTTAAAATATATTATAGTGGTTATTGCGTTATAATATATGTATTTATTTCAGTTATGCATTATTATTGTTTAGGCTAAATAGAACCATGGCACATAGTTAAGTCAATTAAAGTAGCTTAGTCATCATAATGAATATGGTAATTTTTGGTGTAACAGCTTTCTAATTGAGCCATGTGGCAGGTCTCTTCATTTACTGCAGTTGGAGGTAGGCTACATTTTGAATATGCATGCATAAACGTGCTGACACCCAAGAGGTGCAGTTGCTGCTGCCTGTTAGGTGGTATAGCATGCTATTTTGACAGAAGGAGATGAGATTCTATTTAGAATGTTTGCTAGGAAGGAACAACATCACAGTGTTTTTGCAACTGTTATTTTTGGACCATAAATATGTGTCTTGCAATGCAGGATAAAACAAAAGAAATTATTTATGTTAATGGTTTAAAAAAAAATCTTGGCATTCACTATCCTGGTTCAACCAGACTCTAGTTCATTTCATTTCCACATAGAGTCTGGAACCGCTCCATTGAGAAACGTTTCCTTCCTTGTAGGCGGGTTCACTATTAAAGTTCAAATCTATTGGATCTGCCCAAAGTCACGATCTGCCATAGCCAATCGCTAACGGGGTGTCGTGAGTGACGTATGTCACGCGCCGAAATGGCTGGAAACAACAAGTCCGAATGATCAGAGGATTATGGGATTTACAATAGGATTTCAGTCAACGAGCGCCGCAGGTTTTGTTAATCTAGGAACAATTATTAATTCGAAATGTATATTTGACACGAAGGACGAAGCTGTGTCTAATCATTACAAATGCGCCGCTGTGGTCGTTTTCTGATCTGCCGCAAATGCTGTAGCAGCTACAGTGAATTATCAGTCTGTCTCTATCTGCAGATGTGTAATAAACAACAATTTTTCATATTACGTCTTATTGTTTCTTACTTACCTTAATTATGGTCTTCAAAGTATGTGTTTGTACATTTTTATGTGGCATTTAGTTTTTTTTAGTAAAACAAATCAACCATTGCCATCTAAAACTGAAAATCAAATATCTTCAAAGTATGGTTTTTCACATTTTTATTTATGACAATTATTTTTAAAAAATCACAACCAATTTGTATGATTTACAACATGTAAAACTGACACACCAACCTCTTACACGAGTGCACAAAGGGGCTCAAAATGTTCTATTCATCACAAGAATCAGTAAATATACAGTTGGGAATATGAGCGACTGACATGACTCCTGAGCGGATCTTCAACAATAGTTTAGCAGCCAGGACTCGGGGCTTCCGAACACCGCGAACACCAGGCTAAACCGTCCGTCCAAAATGTCACGGTCATCGTGCACGAGCTGCCCAGCACAAACTTCCAAACTTTCTGCCTCCTTCACTTGGTCCTCAGTTGTGCAACAAGAGGTGAGACGATAACAATCCGGCTTTAAATTCTGTATATTCGGCAGTTTCTTTTCCAACAACGGACCGAATAGCTTTTCTCACGTCTTTCTCCGCTGCCATTCGCCTTATTCACTTGGCGGCCATTTTGAAAATGGAACGCCGCTGAGGGGTACACTCACCCGGAAGGATGCATGCGACGCAGCAGCACCAGCAATGAAAACCCGCAGTGTGGACCACCAATCTTTCCTGTCTGCCCGAATTAACGATGCAAAATGTGAAGCAAAGTGCCAGTGACTGAAACATCCCCCAGGCTGTGTTAATTAAGGGATACAGTACCTGTATCGGAGGTTTTATCCACGACATTGAACGTAAGAATGGACACCAATTTACCTCAGTTTCTGCAAGCTTGTAGGAAGTTGACTGTGTACTATTAGAATCTATACAAATCCATAACCATCATTATTTTTATTCTTTATGAATCTATACATATATGTGAACTTGTCACCATAGCAGCTTATCATTGTCAGTGTGTAACAGGATCAGTCCCTGTCAGACCTTAAAATCACTTCTCCTCTTTCCTTTTACATACCTGTGAGTGATTTGATTGTTTTACATGCATGTGTGTGTAGGAAGCTACTGGATGTGTATCTATCTAAACAATAAAGTACAATTGTATTACACATGGATGATTTCCTTCATAACTTTATAATTTAATATACCGGAACCAGAACAAGTATAAGAAAACATAAAAAAAAACATTAATAGGCACACTGGTAAAGGTTTGTAAAAGTAACTTTGTATATAGAAGTTGGTACAGGGGAATAATGTAAAATGGCCTGCCTGTACTGTAAGCTTGGAAAAGGAACCAGAACATCAGAAAACAATTCAAATCAACTGGCCGTTCAAAAAACAATGATAGGCAGAATAGTCTAGGTTTGTAAAGGTAACCTTGTACATAGAAGCTATGGAAAAACAACCGGAAAAGCTCAGAACATTAGAAATTGGATTAGGAACAAACCATTTAAAAACATTAACAAAAGAGAACTAAATACATAAACAGATTATCAGTGATGTCTTGCTCGTTGGGGGACAGATGTGTAGCCCATCTTGGCAAAGTGAGCGAGAGTGTAGAGCAGCCTGATGAGATGGTTGCACTGTCCCAAGCCAGCTTTGCAGTTGCACTGTATATCCCTTATAAATGACTGCTCAAGTGACAGCTCCACCTAAAAACATAATCAAACTTTAGATACTTGACACTTCAGAGTTGCTATTAACAAATATATGATATATAAATATATGATATATATATATATATATATATATATATATATAATTGACACACACACTGATTGTGCCGCTAAGAATTAGGTACATCTGGCATTTAAATTAAAATACTGGCCATGAAAATATTACAGGTACATGCTGGTAATGGTAGGTTGTTTAATTACAGCTGTGATGCTTGATAGTTATACTTCTCATTACACTATCATTGTCAACAAGCAATTGCAACATGCACCTAGCCCTGTCTGGCTTTGCTAATTTTAAACAATAATATTTTAGTAGATATCAATGAGGCTTATGTGATATTACATTAACTACAGATAACATGTTAATGAGATCAAATCAATATGTTATTTTCAGTCAGACAGGGAAAGGTACATTGTTGATATGAAGTCACAATGAACTCTTAGCTCCTGTATGTTGTGGTGCCTCATTTTTCTGCACCGAGGGAAAATACCTATAGCCCTCACAAATATGTGTGATGGGTTCCTATTAACTGTCGATTAAAGACATGTTAACTGTTAAATAAAATCTAACATAGTAACTTACACAGTCTGAACAACTCCATATTACAGCTTAGCTTACTAACGTTAAATTACCTCTGGCTGCTGCAAGCTCGCAGAAACTGGCAAATTGGCGTCCATTCCGTTCAATGTCGTGGATAAAACCTCGATACAGGTACTGTATCCCTTAATTAACACAGCCCGGGGGATGTTTCAGTCACTGGCACTTTGCTTCACATTTTGCATCGTTAATTCGGGCAGACAGGAATGATTGGTGGTCCGCATTGCGAGTTTTCATTGCTGGTGCTGCTGCGTCGCATGCATCCCTCCGAGCGAGTGTACCCCTCAGCGGCGTTCCATTTTCAAAATGGCCGCCAAGTGAATAAGGCGAATTACTGAACTCAAACTGACGTGCGCTACATCAACGTCATCTTTCTCAGCCACTCCCTCTATTCGCTGATTGGTCCTACAAAAAATTAGGCGTTTCTCAATGTCAAGGAAGGATCCTCGGAAGCCGGAATTTCAAGGATGCTACGTCATCGGTGTCCGTCGAAGGACTGTTCCAATGTCGAGGATCCTCAGAATTTCAACCAAGGACTGAGTCCTTCATTCGGAAAATATCCCATACACAGGAAAGGATGCATATGTGTAGCCTTCGCGCTCTTAAATCACCCACAATCCTATGCGCAGCTTTGCTATCTTGTTCAAAAAATAAAAAAATGTCGACCGTTAGCGGAGTCGGTGTGATAACGGCAATATGCTTTCAAATGTAAGCAAGTATAATTTCAGTTTAGCCATTTATTTAATGTTTGTTAAACTATTTAACATATCGGCTCAAATTTGCTGAGGGGATTTAAAGCTGTTCCCTTTTACTGGTGATTAACTTTTTAATTTTTACTTCATTATAGCCTTTTTTGTTGGTCACATATTTTACCATTGCATGTGTTTTAACAGCTAGATCATGTTGCTATGGACGTAGTTCTGTTCACTCGGGTAATATAATCGTTTCTGAATGAATAAACTCCTTTTTAAATCAATATTTTCTGTCAAATGATTGATTTATTTGGTAGGTAGCCATGTTATAAGTGGGAAAATGTATAGCGAGGCGGTTGTTACAGCGAATACAACCCCTTCAGGCTGATTCAATCAAGACCCCTCTGCTTTAGAGTTTGCGGGGTTGTATTCACTATAACAACCGCCTGGTTATACATTATCCCTTATACTTTATTTATTTATTTCAAGTGTATTTAAACAGTGCAGTACACCAGCACTATGATTTTTGCAGCGCCGAAGCGGACCTTTCACTGATGTAATGACGCAATGACGTGCACTTGCTAGCCTGTTCCATTTACGTGTTCTCCGAATGCTAAAGAGGACCCTTGCCTAGCCTCTGAAGGAAATGACTTGGAAGGACCCGTCCTGCCAAGGAAGTATCCTTGACATTGAGAAACACCTATTGATTTCTGGAAACCAAGCGTGCCGCACAAGCCCTCAAAAGTGAAGCCAAAACGACGCGATCGCCCCCCAGTGACCGGTCCTAGTATAGCTCATAAATCCCGCCTCCCCATGTTATTCAATGTGACAATATTTGATGTAATTTCAGTGTTCGTTTTTAAAATAAGTTTGTTTTTAGTTAGTTATGTGATGATAAAAACGGTGCTCTGACATCATGATTGACAGCTGTGATTGACAGGTTCTCTGTGCGAGGTAGTCACTGAAGCACCAGCGGACTTTTTTCACAATGTTGATTATGTGGTTAGTAGTTGTATTTGCCTTATTTTAACGAGGTTCTGCAATCAGCAGACAACATTGGAGAAGAACGAAGCAGACAGAGGACACTTAATGAAAGTGCGGGGCGTGTGCTTGCGTTTGATTCAGCGCGAAGGAGGGCGCGGCCTTGATTTCGCGGCTTTACTTCCTGCTCACGACTGCGCATGACTGGTCCCGAAACACGCAAGTGCGCAGACTCAGGTCCCAAGATGTCAGCGTCATATCGAGACACTGGCGGCTACAGTTCTCTCCGATGGAAAAGAGCGGAGGGGCGTCGTCCATCTTTTTTTACAGTCTATGCTGGAAACCTAAGGATATGGAGCGAATCCCAGACGTAGTTACTGAAGTAAAATGAAATTGAGCGGAAGTCCGTAGGAGGGCGCAGCCAGGCTAGGCATTCACTGCACTTTAGTCAAAATATATATATACCAGAGCCACACTATAACCCCTCTGAATGATTGTCTTTATCGATGCAGCTGCCATTTATGTCACCTCATCACCAAATGCCAGTGTTATAACCCTGTAGTGACCTTATTTTGACAAAAAACCAGCAACACAGACTAGAATCATAGGGCCCAGTAGCCATCATGTTTGCGTCCTATGCAGGGCTGTAGCTAGAGGATTCCGGGCCCCCTGAAAAAATATTGATGTGGGCCCCCACCACCAATATCCTATACTGTACAATAGATGAGCATGGAGGACCACATATAACAAAGGATGATGATGTTTTGGTAAAGCCTTTATTTTGAAAGTTAAATATTTATATAAAAATTACAATTAGTAAAACTAACAAAAAGCAAGAATCCGTTAAATAATAATAAAACCAATTTTAAAAAAGTAACAGCAAAATAATTTTTTTGCCCATCAGTAATTATTCATAAATCAAAAAGTAAACATTTAGAAAATGACAAGAATGGAGTCAAATTGAAAAAAAATAAAAATAAATAAATAAATAAATCCATTTATTGTCTTATTTTTTAATTAAGATAATATGGAACTAGTAATATTATTAAATAAAGCGAATGCATTTATTCATCCAAGTTGTATTCATGTTCATCAATAACTTCAGACATGCCACCTCAACTCTGATTGGTTCTGTTCACGAGCTGGGGTGGGACTTACATTTTTATTGGGTCCATCTAATGTTTTTCACTGACTGAATAACTGAATAATTAATAAATACTTTAGATCGGACTGAACCATATGGATGTAAGAGAAGCAGATATTTGGAAAAATTATTATACATTTTTGTGGTTTTCATTTAAATCTCAGGGATACTAATATATATATATATATATATATATATATATATATATATATATATATATATATATATAAGAATTATTCATAAACAGGGGCCTAAATAGTATAACTGCTGGATTTTGTGGGGCCCCCTGGGCAGCGGGGGCCAGCTTTCACCCCACTAGCGACAGCCCTGGTCCTATGTAATCACTGGAGTCACTGCAGGGGCCCTTTGCTTAGGAGTCCAGACCAACATTCTTTCTGGCCCACTTTTACTCCTCTATACCCAAATTTTGACACTTTTCTCCTCTTAAAATCAATTTGTAGTCGTAGTGAATTTAGTAAATATCCTATGTATAAAAACAACTCCTTGCTTTACTAAAGGAAAAGAACAGAGTGACAGTTTCCCAAACTTGAATTTAGAAGAGCGCAGCTGTTCGTTGGTGACACATGAGCTTCCCTCCTGGAGATATGATACCATTGCAAACTCCTGGTGAGGGGCACAGAAATGGCTGCTGTTTAAATCACATCTTTAGACTAAAGTGATGGTCTACCAAAATAAACCCTTGTGCCATACAAGAGCAAGAAGATCTCAGCCACGGAGTGGAAAACACAACTTTCCTTTTTCTTGTTTTATAAAGTTTCAGCAAATGGTTTACCAATGTATTTACCTTATATAGAATGTTAGCATATTATCTGAAATTAATTACATCATTTCATTTAATATCTCTGGGCAATAATTAAGCATATTGCTTTATTTCCAGTTCCTGGCATCACAGCATGTAATAGGGGCTAAAGTCGCACCGGGGTAAAAGGCGTTTTTGACTGCATTTTAAACAACTAGATCACACAAAAATTCAGCACGGTGCTTTTCTTAAAGTCCCCAAAATGTATCGTAATGTATCGTCCCCAAGATGTAATGTAAAATCAAAATGTATGTTTTTTTTACTTTTAGTAGCTATAAATATTTTAGACTTGTTTTCTATAAGCTAGTGTGCTCCAAAACAATGACAAAATTCACATTTAGAAGATGTAAGTGTTCAAAACTTACAGTTTCTCGTTGTTCCACACCAGCCGGTGTGGATGAACGATTTTGATGAGATCACTCTGCACTTCAGCTTCTCATCAGATTTTCTATCCAATCAAATGCTCTCTAGAATCTAAAGCGTCCCACCCTCTATATAGATACCAAGCTGCAGCTGAAATCGGTCACTTGTTCACATAATTATTTTTTCTATATGGTGAATGGCACATAGTGCACTATATAGGGGATAGGGGAATGAAGTCTGGCTTCACGTCAAGGTCACGTGAAACCACCGCATCATGCACACATTATGCTCCAGTCCAGAGACATGAACAGAGCGGATCATATGTGTGAGTTGGCGCACTGCGCAGACCACAAAACGTAATGGGAACATTTGAATTCTACATATGATGCTATATTTTAAAGTAGGATGGATTGGAGAAGATTAGGACTTGGAGGAGAAACGGTCAGACAGGCTTGGCATTTGAATGATGAGTAAGAGATAACACTGGTGCCATGCAGCAACATACATTCTAGACAGAGGTGGGTAAACAATAAATTCTGGTGGACCACAACTTGGTCACCACCAGGTAAGGTGAGCCACTGCTTACCGGTGTAACTTATGTGTATCTCCTGATGACATCGTTATATAGGGAGGGCTCGACATTAAGCCTTTTCATACGCTTGTCCTTCGGACAAGTAAATCTGCCATTCACTTGTCCGAGTAAAAAAGTTGCTCGTCCGGATTTTTATTTTTATTTTGTGTGTGTTAATTTATTCTGAAACAATATTCTCATCAGTGTTCAATCAGCTTTGATATTTAAATCACCATATTGTAATATCTGCACCTTTAAAGGGCATCCCCTCCCCCAATATTATTAAAGGGGTCATATAATGCCATTTTTGTAAGTTAATATGAATGTTTAGGGTCTAAATTAAAACTTTGTAATGCACTTTTATCAAAAATTCTCATTAGTAAACACCATTTACCTGGTCAAAACAGAGAATGTCTAATTGAAGAGAATTGGCACTGGCTGGTTACTTCCAGGTTCTGGACTGGCTGCAGTAACGCGTCTCGGTCCATGTGGGGGCGCTCGCGGTCGAGTGCAGAATGAATGGGAGTCAATGAGGTTTCACCCCCAGAAATCCACTTTTCTCAGGATGTAATTTTTTGTCAAGTAATTTAAAAGTTGCATTCAAAAGGGAGGGCTAAGAAAATACACTCAGCTGAAAATTGCTTTTTTAAGTTCACTTATCTGTTCTAAAAATTCGTTCAAAAATTTGATGACGTCACACAATAGCAGAATGCTAGCGTGTTCCGGCCAACAACAGCCTAACCTGTAAGAAATCAAAAGGACATAAGTACTCGTTTATTTGACTTTTGGCCTATAATTTATTAAACTTGCGGAATCAAAAATAAAATCTATTTTGATTTAACGACAAGCAGGTGAAAGAGACACATTTAGCCGTTTAGCCCCATTGACTCCCATTCATTCTGCACTCGCCCGCGATCACCTCCAGTGGAATTCTAATGGAACTGCAACCAAGATGATACACAACGGGGCTAATAGGAAGTGCCAAGGCTCTCCGTTAGACGAGTTCTGGTCAAAATCAGCTCTGTTTTCAGCAAGCCGTTTCAGTGCATATATGCCTTTAAATAATAAATCCCGCCCCTCTGTTCTGCGGGCGTAGACACAGCGCACATAAAGTGTTGTATTCATGGTTGAATTGACAACAGTTGAGGGATATTTTGGAGAGAGAATGGCAGCAGGAGTCTCTGAGGACACATCTGTAGCTACAACAGTATCAGTTTGAACCGGAGTCGCTCTACGCTATAGACTACCACTGCGTCCCAATTCGCATACTATCCATCCTAAATAGTATTCGAAAATAGAATTAGTACGTCCCAAATCGTAGTATGTTGAAATGAGTGTTTCAAAGATACCCGGATGGTCTACTTTTTCCGATCAGAATCCGAAGTGTAGATCGGTGCACACTCTAACGGCTGATATTGGCCACAAATCATTGCGCGTTGGACGAGGATTCGGTTAGAACTACAAACACGAGTAAAAAGTGTTTTAAAAAAAACAATAGGTTACTGTCGTAACCCCGGTTCTCTGAAACATCGAGTGGAGAGATCCACCTATGGGAAGGGCATCCGTACCTGACAGAAGCGTGCGGCCAATGCCCGATGAGGCCACACCCCTCACCCACGGGCATATAACATCTGGGCGCGCTGCTATTCCTCAGTAAGTATATTCGCTTCTCATGCGGCAAGCGGGGCAAAGCTGGTGGATCTCTCCACTCGATGTTTCAGAGAGGGTTACGACAGTAACCTATTGTTCTCTTTCATCATCTCGTGTTCGAGATCCACCTATGGGAGAGACATGGACAGCTCCCCGATTGGCCAATACACTCACAGTGAGGTTCTGAAGCCAGAGAAGGACGGTCACCTCGGGGAGGCGGTGCCTGACACGTCCCTTAATCATGAGCCTGTGATGGTGAAACCACACCTAACTAATGTGGACAAGCAGGACATAAAATACGCATGGGACACATGCGAGATAGTAACCCCGACCCACCAAGACATAATCTATACCCGAAAGGGGAGTAATGATTGGTGACAGGAATGAACATGGCCAGTCACCCCATTCACTCCTAATGGTTATATATCCCAACAGGGTTACAGGGAGGGGCTAAGACGACCCCACCCCTAGAACCGAATGTGCTACCGAGGTACTGGTGACATCCAGCCGGTAGTAGCGCACGAAGGTATGAGGAGAAGCCCAACTGGCAGCGGAGCAGATGTCCTGCAGTGACACTCCCCTAAACAGAGCCCAAGAGGTGGCTAAACCTCTTGTGGAATGAGCTCTGATGCCCCTAGGGGGCTGCACTCCCTTTGCTTTGTAAGCCATGGTAATAGCATCCACAACCCAATGTGAGAGGCGTTGCTTCGAAATTGGACTCCCTAAGTGAGGGGGAGCCCATGAAACAAAGAGCTGGTCGCTCTTCCGGAAAGCATTCGTCCATAGACCTTAATGGTGGAAAAGGACCTGCCTTTATCCATGAGGTCTTGAAGGAAACACAAAATATCAGGAACTGAACACTGATAAGATGTGATACGGCGCCCATCACACCACCCCTCGAACACTTGCCACTTACAGCCATATAAGGACCGTGTCGAGACGGCCCTGGCATTCTGAATAGTGGTGACCACACGCGGCGAAAGCCCAAGTGCGTTCAGGTTCGTCCTTCACGGGCCAGGCCCAGAGAGCCACCCTGTCCGGGTGGGGGTGGTAAATCTCCCCGTTGGCTTGGGATAATAGATCCGTGCGAACGGGAAGGCACAATGGCTCGGCGTATAACAGAGGGATTATCTCTGCCAGCCACGGTGCTGCCGTGGTATTGTCGCACCGTACCAGCACGTGATGTCCCTGCAGGCGAGGCAGAAAATGATTCAGAGCTTTCCAAATGGTTAAAAGCTCTAAATAATTTATATGTGCTGAACGTAGTCTGTTTAAACACAGACCGTTCACCGTTCTGCCCTCCTGGGTGGCACCCCAGCCTGTTAAGGATGCATCTGTCGTCACCACTTTCCGCATCGTAACCGCCCCGAGAGGGGTTCCCCGTGCGTAAAAGTCTGTGTTCTTCCAATGGCGCAGGGCTGCAGAGCACGCGCGCGTCACTGTAACCGAGCGGCAAAGGTCGTGAATCGGGCTGAAATGTAGCGACAAAACCCATTTCATGAACGCCCTCATCCTCAGGAGTCCTAATGGCACAACTTGGGTGGATGAAGCCATGAAACCCTGCATCCTGAGACATGTGCGATATTGCACTTTCGCCCCTTCTCTGAACTGTGACAGACAGCTCATTAGAGAGCGAACGCGCTCTAGAGAGAGACGCGCTCGCATGGCAACCGAGTTCAACTCCAAACCCAGGAAAATGACATTCTGACTGGGCGTGAGATTGCTCTTGCCCACGTTCACTTGGAACCCGAGCGATGTGATGTGCGCGAGCACACGGCCGGTGTCCTGCAACACCTTCTCCTTCGATTCGGCTATGATGAGCAAATCGTCTATGTAAGTCAGGATTCTCAGACCTGTTATTCTCAGAGGCGTTAAGCCCGCCTCCGCGCACAGACAGAAAGACCGGGGACTCAAACTGAGTCCAAACGGAAGAACTGTGAATTCGTAACATATGCCCTGGTAGGCAAAACGAAGAAACTTCCTGTGCGGAGGATAAATGCTTATGTGAAAGAAAGCATCTTTCAGATCGACTGATGTAAACCAGTCTGAGTGCGCCCTGTGTCAGCATTCTGAAATTGTATTTCCTCAAATGTTTGTTCAACACTCGAAGGTCCAAGATAGGGCGGAGAGAGCCGCCTTTCTTTGGAACCAGAAAATACCGTGAATAAAAACCCTGGTTCATCAGATTGGGGGGGTACCACCTGAATCGCTCCCTTGTTTAAGAGAGATGAAATTTCCTCTTCCAGAATGTGAGAGGCTTTCTCTTCCGTGTGAGAAAAGAGAATGCCGTTGAAATGAGGCGGTTTTACTGCGAATTGCAATCTGTAACCCTGCATTATTGTACGCATAACCCACTCGGGAGCCGAAACGGTTCGCCACGCCGCTTCGTGACTCGCGAGTGTCCCCGCTCGGGACAGAGCGGAGCTGTGTCTTGAGACCAACAGATTTATTTGTGATGCAATGGCGCCATCTCGTGGGCACACTAGAGGTGACATGCGGGGGTTTGGAGGGGATTCCTCTCTCTGCAGTGAGAAAGGTTCTCTCTGCGGAGAGAGGTTTTCCCTCCGAAACGAATTTGTTAGATTTGTTTTTATTTGTGTTTTGTGTGTTTTGTGCTGGGCAAACACTGGGGCCGAAGCCTTTATTGAAAGAGTGAGGGGAACAGAGTGAGGGCAGTGTGGTTTTGACACTGAACTTAACCTTCCTCTCACCAGAGGCCCCCTGAACGTGGGGGGAAAACACACATTCCTTGAACACACGGGCTGGGCAGTCTCGACAGGCGGCAAGCTGACCCATCCGCGGGACTCCCGGGGTCTTTTGGACGGGGGTCCTAGAAGGAGAGAGGAGTCCAAGGGGCTCGCGGCCCGTGAACGTGGACTGGAAGTCCCCATCGGCTGAACGTCAGGCATGCCGCTTGCGTTTCGTTTGGTCGGTGGGGTTGGAATTAGCAGGTCTCCCAGCCGCGGCTTAACCCAGTGTTAGTTAGAGGGCGCTGGGTTATGATGTCGTGAAGGCGGTTTGTTTCGGGACTTTTCCTTGCCCTGGGGAAACTGACGTCCCGTGACCGGTGGGTTAGGCGAACGCACAGGGGGATTCTGGCGTGGGCCTGACTTCCTCGGAAGGCAAAGTTTGAAAGCCTCATCGTCCTTCTTCTTGTCGTCGCACCGTTGTTGCATCAGTGCGATGGCGGGGCCGAAGAGAGCCCGGCCGGGCTCCACCGGCGCGCCCGCGATGTGCCGCTTCTTGCTGTCCGGGAGTCCCGACAGGTTCAGCCAGAGCGCGTGCTCTCCCACCACGGAGAGCGCCATGGAGCGCCCGCACGCTTGGACAGCCTGACGGGCGTTACGGAGGACGAGGTCGTTCACCGTGAGGATCTCCTTCCAAAGGATTTCGGAAGGATTCGAAGGCCGGTTCGTGGGCGAGAGCGAGGTTATCCCCGAAGATGTCCTCCTCGGGGAAGGCGGGATTGGGCTGGTCAGCCCAGACGAGCGACGAAGCGTCCCGAGAGGCCCTCGGTGGCGCGTCGTCATCACCGTGTCCCCCGTCCGAGTCTGAGCCCGTGGGGCTGAGCTCGGAGCACTGTGTCACTGCTACCTTGAATCGACGTTTATGCAGTTTCCTAGGCAGCAAGAGGCAGAAACGTCTCGGTTACGTATGTAACCCTCGTTCCCTGAGTAGGGAACGGAGACGTTACGTCAGAAGTGACGGAGATTGGGGTTTCGCATAGAAAGCCAATCCTCTTCGAGTATTTAAAAACGAGCCAATGGCATGCAATGCCTTGGGGCTGCGGAAATTTGCATAGCGTACTCCGCCCTACTCCGTGAGTATAAAAGGAGGAAGTGAACGCAACCGCAGTATGTCTTCGCTGAGGAGCCAAGACTGAACTCGGCGTCTACCCAGCGATACAGCAGAAGTGGCAGGGAGACGTAACGTCTCCGTTCCCTACTCAGGGAACGAGGGTTACATACGTAACCGAGACGTTCCCTTTCGTAGTCACTTCGAGTTACGTCAGAAGTGACGGAGATTGGGGGTCTGTGCCATCACGCCATCTTCAAGCTGTCTTCCAGTGCCCTGCGAAAGTCTGGACCCCTGCCTTACCTTTTTTTTTTTTTTTTTTGGGGGATCCCACTTTGACACAGGATTACCAAGGTACACTGGGAAACATATCCCGGGAGGGACATGCTACCAGCTGCCAACGAAGGGAGGACTTACGAATACACATATGGCCACATAGGAACGCATATGGAAACACTGGAGCACCAACCGCAGGTGGCTACTAAAATTCAACTCCAGGGGTGGCAGATGGCTTGCCAAGGGAATACACATGCTCAGAGAGGCTTACAGTGGATAATACACATGAGACGGTTACCAAGGGGAACCGTACGCATGGAGGCACCTAGCCAGCATCCAGAGCAACAGCAGTGGTGCCCGCATCGTCGGTGCTGGAGGACTCAAGACTTCAATGGAAGAACTGAGGAGATATCGCACTTATCCAGTCCGGGGAGTGGAGTGGCGAGCAAGCGAAGACACCTGAGCGGATCCAGAACTGGCCGAACGAGTACGTGAGAGGATACCGGCTCAATTCGCAGATTATAGAATCTGGCGAAGGTGTTGGGTGTCGCCCAGCCTGCAGCTCTGCAGATGTCTGTTAGCGAGGCGCCATGCGCTACAGCCCAAGAGGAGGCCACACTCCGAGTGGAATGGACCGTCACACCAAGGGGGCACGGCGGGCCTAGCTGCTGGTAAGACAAAGCGATGGCGTCCACTCTTTCAGTGGGACAGCCGTTGCTTTGAGAGAGCCCTTCCCTTCTGGCTCCCCCCATGACAGACAAAGAGCTGGTCTGAGGTCCTGAAACACTGCGTTCTGTCGACATAGGTGCGGAGAGCACGTACCGGACAGAGCAGTGCCAAGGCTGGGTCTGCCTCCTCCAGGGGCAGCGCTTGCAGGTTCACCACCAGGTCCCGGAGGGGAGTGGTAGGAACCTTGGGCATATATCCAGGCCGGGGTCTCAGGAATACGTGAGAGTAAGCCGGCCCGAACTCCAGGCACACTTCGTCAACAGAGAGTGCGTGCAGGTCCCTTACTCTCCTGATGGAGACCAATGCAATCAGGAGTGCTGTCTACATAGGACAGGGCAAAAACTCACCGACTGCAAAGGCTCCAGGGGAGGCCTCTGCAGAGCACCCAGGTCTACTGAGAGGTCCCCAGAGGGCAGGAGGGGAGGGAGGCGGATTTAGCCCCCTCGCTCCCCTCAGGAACCTGATGACCAGGTCATGCTTCCCATAGACTTACCTTTCACTGCATCATGAGACGCGGCAATGGCCGCAACATAAATCCAAAGGGTGGAGGGCGACAGCCTACGCTCCAACCCCTCTTGCAGGAAGGAAGCACGACACCGATCGAACATCTCCGGGGGTCTTCTCAGCGAGAAGAACACCAATTGACGAAGAGGTTCCACTTCAACGCATAAAGGTGTCTCGTGGACG
Source organism: Pimephales promelas (assembly GCF_016745375.1). Next base: position 6,547,531 of record NW_024121488.1, read on the forward strand.
GCGCTCTTGCGGAAGTGATGGTTGCCGCCACCGCAGGTGGCAGCGAACTCAAACCTGCCTCGTCCCGTCCAGGAGCCACACGTGCAGCCTCCAAAGATCGGGACGAGGGTGCCACAGAGTGCCCCGTCTCTGAGAGAGTAGGTCCGGTCTCAGAGGAATAGGCCAAGGAGGTGCTGTCGCGAGGAGCATGACTTCGGAGAACCACGTCTTGGTGGGCCAGTAGGGGGCTACCAGCAAGACCTGCTCCTCGTCCTCCTTGATCTTGCACAACACCCGTGCAAGGAGGCTCACTGGGGGAACGCACACTTGCGTGGGCCCCGTGGCCAGCTGTGCGCCAGCGCATCCGAGCCGAGAGAGCCGCGGGTCAGAGAATAAACTGGGCGCAGTGGGACGAGTCCCGAGAGGCGAACAGGTCTATCTGTGCCTCCCCGAACTGGTCCCAAATCAGCTGGACCGACTGTGGATGGAGTCGCCATTCGCCGGAGATGGAACGGGCCCGGGACAGCTCGTCGGCTGCCCAGTTCCGGTCTCCAGGAATGTAACTGCACGAAGGGACCTCAGGTGCTTCTGACTCCATATCAAGAGGTGGCGGGCGAGCTGCGACAACCGGCGCGAGCGTAGACCCCCCCTGGTGGTTGATGTATGTAGCATGTATAAATGCTGCAATTATAGATATATCAATAGTAGACCAGTATCAGAAAATCTTGGTTCGGCTCAAAGAGGAAAAGGGTGAAGTTCAATGAACACACAAACTCATTGCTGCAGTGCAGTTGTGAATTGTATTACATAAATATAGACAATTAACAATAGACAACAATACAATATTTACATGTGCACCTAGGTAGTATTCAGTTCAAAGTTATTAATGAGCGTACAACAATCAGCACTCTACTCAATGGGCAGTACTTGAAGCCACAGCAGTTACAACACACAATCTGTAAAACAGGAGTCACTTGAGTCCATGATGGAATGGACCATGAAATCAGTTCAATAAATATGGTCTGAAAGTGTGTGCAGATGTAAAAATGTCCAAAGGTGTGTGCAGATGTTTCAATCAAGCAGCTGCAGCGCCTCCTACCACACCGGTAGATGGATAAACTCCACAGAATCAGTTCGGGCCTAGCGGCTCGCCATCCATACACGGAACCTGGCCTGTACAAACAGGACCAATTAATTAACAATGGTTCCAAGTATCACAAATATATCACCATAATCATAATACCATAAAGTCTTCATATCACAATCATAATCCCAGTTCATTCATTTGATCAAATACATGATTCAATTTAAATACTGCATGTAGCAATATAAAATCAATTAACAATCAACAAGAGTACTCCTATAAATAAACAATATCAATAATAGCTTCAAAATACATCAAGATCAATGAGTAATTGACACTTCATAAGTCAACATCAATGTTAAGATAAGATGCATTGTTCATATAAATAGGCACAATATATAGTCAAATTCAGTACAAATAAACAAGTACAGCCAGCGCCAGCACCGGCTAACCAATCCATATATACAATACACTATTAGCTCCATATAATACAAACAATCAACTCACCAGTTCCTGTATCATTAAGTCACTCAAACAGCAGTCAACTGAATAGTAGAGGCATCTAAAATATTAGCAGGCATAACAGTTAAACCAGCAGTCTAATGCATGAAATATTTACAGGGCTAAATGCCTACCTGCAGCAGCTCAACACTCGCGACTCACTCGCGGCTCACATACACACACACTAAACAGCGCGCGGCCATATTTAAAGGAAAATGACGCAACTCCGGATCAAATCTCGCGATACTGACACGAAGTCTCGCGACAATGCGCACGCAGTGCGGAGCCGCGAGAAGGAGGAAACAAGGCAGAAAACACCTGGGTTACACCCTCCCCCCTCAAATCATGCACGTCCCCGTTGCATAAGGACTGCAAAAACATTACAGTTTAGGGACAGAGTCTGCTGCAGCAGCTTGACTTAAGGCCTCTGTATAAACATTAGACAAGCTCTGGAAAAGAGTTTGAACAACTGAAATTAATGGGTTACCCAACACTGCATATTGAAGACGTTGAATGGGTTGACGCTGCCGACCTGAACGTCTAGGTACTACGTCAGATACCACTATTTCATTTGGGGCAGTAGCAGAACCCTCAGATGCCTCAGATTGGACCGGCTCACAAGCCTCACCCTCAGGATCCAAAAGCACTTCAGCTTCAGGCACATTGATAGGTGTCTCTCCCATGAGAAATCCCAATCCTTCTCCCTCAGGTAACTCCATCTCTCTGGTAACATGATCGCTTATTGGGTCAAGTACAGGATTTCCAAGTTCTCTTACTTCAGCCTCTTTCACAGGGGCTTCTACCCCACAGCTGGACGTAGATGAAGCTTCACCAGTGATTGGGAAAGATTCTTCAACTTCAGGTAAGTGATTTTCAAATGAGGTTGCTACAGGACTATGTGGAAAAAGTGGAACAGAATCACCATCACTTGAGGCAGTCGGTAATTCCAACCCCACTATGTCATCAGTCATTGGTTCGTATACACATCCACTCACTCTTTCCACACTAAACTTCATTGGAAACTGAGGAGGACTCCTAAAGATGGAAAGATCAGCATCCTCTGTATCCTCATCCTGAAAGATGTCAACTTGGTCAATGCGGTTGTGACTCTGGCTACGAGTATGGGGTTTTTTAGCAGGAAGATCTTCTGGAAAATCCTCTGTGACAGAAGCCGATAGGAAGCCACAGGGCAAGAGAAGATCACGATGAAGCGTACGGTTAGGTCCTCCCTTGTTCTCTGGTCTTACGACGTAAACTGGAAGATCCCCGGCACGGTCCACAACCACATACACTTCTTGTTCCCACTTGTCTTCGAGCTTGTGTTTCCCTCGAATTCTAACATTCCGAACAAGGACTCTGTCACCAACATCTAAGCTTGCAGGTTTTACTCTCTGATCGAACCGACTTTTGTTCCTTTTAGCTGACTTCTGAGCATTCTGGCATGTAAGCTTGTAGCTCTCCTCGAGACGTGATCTTAAATCTTTCACATACTGGGAGTGCGAAGGAGATGGAGAATCACGGACTGGTAACCCGAAAGCCAAGTCAACCGGGAGCCGAGGTGATCGTCCAAACAGGAGTTCATAAGGTGTGAACCCTGTCACTTCATTCCGCGTACAGTTATACGCATGGACAAGAGGTTTAACATACTCTCTCCACTTAGTCTTCTGTTTACTCTCGAGAGTACCCAGCATGTTTAACAGCGTCCGGTTAAAGCGCTCAACAGGGTTGCCCCTGGGATGGTATGGAGTGGTCCGAGTTTTCTTAATACCAGCTACATCGCAGAGCTCTTTAATCAGCTTAGACTCAAAGTCTGGCCCTTGGTCAGAATGCAACCGTTCTGGAAAACCATAGCAAACCATGAAGTCATTCCACAGACACCTCGCCACAGTTTTGGCCTTCTGGTTAGCAGTTGGAATGGCGACTGCAAATTTGGTGAAGTGATCAGTAAGTACCAAGATGTTCTTCGTGTTGCTACTGTCCGGCTCAAGGGATAGAAAATCCATACACACTAATTCCAAAGGGCGACTGGTTTGAATATTTACCAACGGAGCCGCCTTTTGAGGAAAAGTCTTACGTCTTACACACCGACCGCAGGTTTTAATGAAGTTCTCGACATTAGCGGCCATTTTTGGCCAGAAGAACCGCTGCCGGACCAAATCCAAGGTTCGCTCTATGCCCATGTGTCCCATGTCACTATGGAGACTCTTCAGGATGGTAGGACGCAACACTGGGGGCAGAACAAGCTGAAGGACAAGTTTATCTTCGTCCTGTCTTCTTCTGTATAAAACTCCATCTTCCAGCTGTAACCGATTCCACTCCCTTAACAACAATGGAAGCTCAGGAAGTTCCTCGCGAACCGTGGAAGAAACCTTTTCTCCTGTCTCAAGTTGGTAAATGACTTCTCGAATTGCTGGATCGGCACGCTGCTCTTCTTTCAGATCAGTGTGTGTCAGAGGGGAAATAACAGGAAGGCCATGTGACTCTTCCTCTGCAAAACAGTCAGGAATAATATTAGCATGGATTGAAAGAGACTCAACTAAAGTCACATCAAGTTGATTGTAGTCAGCAGAACAGCAGGATCTAATAAGACTGCTCTGACAAATAGCAGCCACAATGTCAGGGGAAATTTCTGCAACTTCACCGGGGCCACACAGTTGCTCTGCAAGGTGATTCACAAGTTCCCATTCTTCACAGCTTGTAGCCCTATCTGGGACTTCTCCATGATAACGTCTGGACAGGGCATCGGCATCAAAGTTGTGTTTACCAGCACGGTACTGCATCTTAAAGGAATACGTAGACAGTGCAGCTAGCCATCGATGGCTTGTGGCATCCAATTTTGCTGAGGTCAATACGTATGTAAGTGGATTGTTATCCGTAACAACTGTAAAGTCAGCACCATAGAGGTAATCATGGAATTTCTCTGTGACACTCCATTTTAAAGCCAGAAACTCAAGTTTGTGTGCCGGATATCGAGATTCACTCTGAGATAGGCCTCGGCTAGCATAGGCGATAACCCGGAGTTGATCATTCTGTTCTTGGTATAGAACGGCTCCCAATCCGAGTATACTGGCATCTGTGTGAAGGATATAGGGCAACTTCGGATTGGCAAACCCAAGGACAGGAGCAGATGTAAGCTTAGAAATTACTGTGTCAAAAGCAACTTGACAATCAGACGTCCACCTCTCCCCAAAGGACTGCTTCGGGTCCAAGAACTTTTCAGCAGGACTTTTATTTTTGATAGATCGACAGATGGGTGCATAGCCTCTAGTAAGGCCATTGAGAGGTTTTACTATGGTGGCATAATCCTTAATGAACCTCCGATAGTATCCTGCAAACCCTAGAAAAGACCGTAGCTCTTTAAGATTTCGGGGAACTGGCCAGGATTTGAGGGCAGAAATTTTTTCAGGGTCTGTTTCAACGCCCTTCTCAGACACGACATGTCCAAGGTAACGTACACTAGACTGGAAAAATTTGCATTTTTCAGGGGACAGTTTCAAGCCAAATTCCTTCAGGCGGTTAAGTACTCTGAGTAGGCGTTTCTCATGTTCCTCTAAAGTGTCGGAGAAGATAATGATGTCATCCAGAAATACAAGAGCTTCCTTGAGATTTAAATCCCCCATACACTTCTCCATAAGTCTCTGGAATGTACTTGGAGCATTCGTGACGCCTTGTGGCATCCGATTCCATTCCCAGAACCCCAATGGTGTGACGAATGCGGTTTTAGCCTTGTCAGCTTCACTCATTTGAATCTGATAATATCCAGACTTAAGATCCAAAACAGTGAACCATCTGGAGCCTGTTAATGCTGAAAACGACTCTTCAAGGTTTGGCAGGGCATAGGCGTCTTTCACTGTTTGTAAATTTAATTTTCGATAATCAATACACAACCTAACGTCGCCATTCCGTTTCCGGACCACCACAATTGGGGAAGCAAATGGTGACTCTGACTCCCGGATGATGTCGGCTTCAAGCAGATCCCGTAAGTGGCTCCGAACAGCTTCAAGATCCCGGGGATGAATAGGTCTAGCTCGATGCTTGAAAGCGGTTTCATCGTGGAGCTTAATATGATGTTTTACCTGGTCCGTACAGCCGAAATCAAGGTCGTGATAAGAAAACACTTCAGGCATTTGATTGAGCTTGAAAGTTACTCGCTCCTTCCATTCAGATGGGATAGGCGATTCTCCAAAATTTAACTCCAAAGTGCTTCTTTGGGGATATCCTTGGACTGGAGAAGTGTTTACGGTGTGCTGGCCCAGGATCGTAGGTGATGTACCAATATCAGCAATTACAGTCATTGGTGGAATAAGAACACCTTGTTCAGACTCGTTCGTAACAAGAACAGGAACCTTGTAGGGAGCATGAGTTGGAAATGTGATAAGACAACTCTGGACACATAGCCCACCAGGAAGAGATGATCTGGGATGTTCAATCACAGCCCACTGAACTGTAGTTGGACTGTCTATCCTGGCCGATCCCTCTAGAACAATGGTCTGACCAGAGGGAATCAGGACTGGTGTCTGACTCAACAACTTCACGGTTCCTGCTCGACCCACCTGATTTTGTTGGTGCTTCAGTTGCAGGAGCTTTAAGACGGCACAGTACCCTTGGGTCCTGGGTTGAAAATTAGAGATGTCACTCCTAATGTATTGTTCATATAAAGGCTCCAGAGTATTCATGCCGATAAGCACAACTGAAGAACCCTCAGGATGGCCATCAGGTACGACCAAGGCAAGGGTCGGTACATCAAATTCTTCTCCCAAGAATTCTTTGTGAAAGCCTATGGTCATTTCTACATACCCCAGATATGGCACTAACTGACCAGCTGCACCCTCTACCTGGAGTAAGTTGTAAAGTGGCATCACAGGGTGATTGCTGAGACTCTGGTTGTAAAAAGAGACTGGAATCGTGGTGACCTGTGAGCCAGTATCCAAAAGGCAATGATAGTTCTGTCCAGCAACCTGAACGACTGTAGAACATTTTGAACCCACCAGGCCCCTTGGAAGCTGTATATTTGCATTCTTTATCTTAGGCTGTGATATCTCTGCACACTTGACAATCTTCTTTTTTTCTTTCTTGGGACGGATTTGGTCCCCTCTGGCCCCTGTCTGTCCCACAACAGGAACCGGACTCAGTTTAAATGGACAGAATTGGAAGCAGTTTGTTGGTTGCTAGTGAACTGTTTCCTTTTACGAGCAACCAGAGCAGAATTTGGTTCATTCTCACACTGGGGACGGATGTGGCCATCCTCACCACACCGAAAACAATAACCAGGTTTGGCCTGAGTAGGTGTCGATCGATGAGGCTGCTGATTGGTGGCCCTGACAGGCGGTTTACTGTAGGTGGGAGTCTTGGGGATAGCACTGGGCGTTGACTGGCTGGCTGTTAGCATGGCTAACTGTCGCTGGATGTCAGTTAGTTGTTGAGCCAATTTCTGGGTGATATTAACCAAAGCAGTAACGGTGGCCCCATCTTCAGAGTTAACGCGAGCAGACTGGACATGAGCTGTAGCTTTCTGCCGTGTAGACCCCAGATACTGCTTCATTCGATATGCTTTTGCTGCCTCTCTATCCTCTTCAGTACGCAATAGCAGCAGCAGCTCAGAAAAAGTGGGTGGACAAGTCTTCTTTTGCTTTAGCTGGAGCTCAGCAATCAGAGAATTGTCCCAGCATCCACGACAGAACTGGTTCAATAAATGCCGATTTATGTCAGACTTTATAACTCCTCCCCTTTGCATGGCAGAATTCAGGGCAACCTGGAGCCGTTGGAGGTAAGCAGATGGTTTCTCACCAGCATCCTGAAATGTGTCCATGAATCTAGCAAACAGTTCATCCCCATCCTGAACGGTAGCATATGCAGAGTCAAGAGTGTCTAAATACACTATTGGCAGTGTGCTGGAACTCAATTGCTTGACCATATCTGCTGCTGGAGGAAGGAGGCTCTCCACTATCCTCCTAGAGCGATGGAGATCGGACACAGATGGATCTTTCAACAACAGTTCTACTCCTGACCGCCAGGTGTCATAGTCAGCCTCATGTGTAGGTCTGGGAAGGCGACCTGAGAAAACCCTGATCCTCTGGTGATGTGCTGCACTCTCCTCACTCTTTACAATGTGCTCTACTATGTGGCGCTGGATGTCAGGTGGATGGACGTCAATGTTAGGAATTGAAGGCCTCATCCCAGCCTGCACAGAATCAGAAGGATCATTGGGGTCTTCAGCGACTGACCCAGAAGTAGCAGTGTGCACAAGAGGTGCAGGGTGAAGCTTGGAGACCGAAAATCCAATCTGAGACATCATTGACTTGAGCACTTCCGTGTAATCCACCCCAGTTAATTTGGCTAAATTCTGCAAATCAGACAAATACAACATAGTTTTAGCTCGAGCTAAGCTATCTGTACAAACAGAAGATAGCTCCATAATACAACATGTATGTATCTGTTTAACTGAAACCCAGGTGTATGGCAAAATGGGACGTAGCGCTTCCAAAGCTGCACCACTAGTAAATTCGACAACAAGTGCACCATCATACTCAGACTCGGTTCCAGATATTGTCTCAATCTTATTGACTGACCCATATTTACTTAGAAACTCAATGACTTCATTACTTTCTGATTCTGTTATACCATCCAACAGTACAGCATTTGGTAATTTGATACCACGTTTCAAAAACACATCCATTTTTTTTCACTGAACTGCTATAAACCCAAATCAACAACCCAGTTGTACATTAAACTCACCCCTTCCTCCTGGCTGGCTCGCCACAATATGTAGCATGTATAAATGCTGCAATTATAGATATATCAATAGTAGACCAGTATCAGAAAATCTTGGTTCGGCTCAAAGAGGAAAAGGGTGAAGTTCAATGAACACACAAACTCATTGCTGCAGTGCAGTTGTGAATTGTATTACATAAATATAGACAATTAACAATAGACAACAATACAATATTTACATGTGCACCTAGGTAGTATTCAGTTCAAAGTTATTAATGAGCGTACAACAATCAGCACTCTACTCAATGGGCAGTACTTGAAGCCACAGCAGTTACAACACACAATCTGTAAAACAGGAGTCACTTGAGTCCATGATGGAATGGACCATGAAATCAGTTCAATAAATATGGTCTGAAAGTGTGTGCAGATGTAAAAATGTCCAAAGGTGTGTGCAGATGTTTCAATCAAGCAGCTGCAGCGCCTCCTACCACACCGGTAGATGGATAAACTCCACAGAATCAGTTCGGGCCTAGCGGCTCGCCATCCATACACGGAACTTGGCCTGTACAAACAGGACCAATTAATTAACAATGGTTCCAAGTATCACAAATATATCACCATAATCATAATACCATAAAGTCTTCATATCACAATCATAATCCCAGTTCATTCATTTGATCAAATACATGATTCAATTTAAATACTGCATGTAGCAATATAAAATCAATTAACAATCAACAAGAGTACTCCTATAAATAAACAATATCAATAATAGCTTCAAAATACATCAAGATCAATGAGTAATTGACACTTCATAAGTCAACATCAATGTTAAGATAAGATGCATTGTTCATATAAATAGGCACAATATATAGTCAAATTCAGTACAAATAAACAAGTACAGCCAGCGCCAGCACCGGCTAACCAATCCATATATACAATACACTATTAGCTCCATATAATACAAACAATCAACTCACCAGTTCCTGTATCATTAAGTCACTCAAACAGCAGTCAACTGAATAGTAGAGGCATCTAAAATATTAGCAGGCATAACAGTTAAACCAGCAGTCTAATGCATGAAATATTTACAGGGCTAAATGCCTACCTGCAGCAGCTCAACACTCGCGACTCACTCGCGGCTCACATACACACACACTAAACAGCGCGCGGCCATATTTAAAGGAAAATGACGCAACTCCGGATCAAATCTCGCGATACTGACACGAAGTCTCGCGACAATGCGCACGCAGTGCGGAGCCGCGAGAAGGAGGAAACAAGGCAGAAAACACCTGGGTTACATGTACGCTACTGCCGTAGTGTTGTCTGAGCGGACAAGCACATGCTGGCCCTTGAGCACGCTCGGAAGCGGTGCAGGGCGAGCCGTACTGCCAACAGCTCGAGGCAATTGATGTGCATGAGGCGCTGGGCTCCTGTCCAGGAACCGGCGGCTGCATGCCCATTGCACATGGCACCCCAACCCGTGGTAGACGCATCCGTGGAGACAACGAGATGCCTGGAAACTCGCTGAATAGGGACCCCTGTCCGTAAAAAGCTGAGGTTCGACCACGGGAAGAAGGTTCGGCGGCACGTCGGAGTTACTGGAACTCGGAGCGAGCCGCGATGCCATGCCCACCTCGGGACTCGATCGCGAAGCCACAGCTGAAGCGGTCTCATATGAACAAACCGAGCTGCGTACCGCGGATGCCATATGCCCCAGGAGCCTCTGAAATAGTTTCAGTGGAACCGCACTCTTGCCCTCGAACTGTCGAAGACAAGCCAGCAGTGAGTGCGCGCACTCGTTCGTGAGCTGCGCGGACATGGCGACCGAGTCTATCTCCATGCCGAGAAAAGAGATCCTCTGCACGGGGCAAAGTTTGCTCTTTTCCCGGTTGACCCGAAGGCCCAGACGGGCTAGGTGCCGTAGCACCAGGTCTCTGTGTTCGCAAACCTGAGCTCGAGAGTGTGCTAGTATCAGCCAGTCGTCGAGATAGTTCAGGATGCGAACCCCGTGTTCGCGAAGGGGAACAGAGCTGCCTCGACGATCTTCGTGAAGACGCGAGGGGACAGAGCTAACCCGAATGGGAGAACGGCGTACTGGTATGCCTGGCCCTCGAAGGCAAACCGAAGAAACGGTCTGTGTCAAGGGAGAATGGAGACATGGAAGTACGCGTCCTTCAGGTCGATCGCTGCAAACCAATCCTGATACCGAACACATTCGAAAATGCGTTTGGCCGTGAGCATTTTGAACGGTAGTCGATGGAGAGAACGGTTCAAAATGCGCAGGTCCAGGATCGGTCGTAACCCACCGGTCTTTTTTGGGGACAATGAAGTAGGGGCTGTAAAGCCCGGACCTCACCTCGGCTGGAGGGACCGTCTCGATTGCACCCTTCGCCAGCAGGGTCGCAATCTCCGCTCTCAAGACTGGGGCATTGCCACCAACCATCGTGGAGCGAACTCCCCTGAAGCGGGGAAGAGACCGTGCGAACTGGATCGCGTAGCCGAATCTGATCGTTCTGATGACCCAGCGGGACACCCGGGAAGCGCTAGCCAGGCTTCCAGGAAGTGAGCCAACGGGGTCATGCGAACCACAGACGTCCCCCCGGAGGGGCAGCGAGGCGGGTCGACCGGCATGCGTGCAGGAGCTAACAGCTTCTATTTTAAGAAGCAGAACGAGTAACGGACACGGGGACTCTCACTATCAGATCATTGAGTCTCGATGACAGTGTAGAGATGCTCATGTTCCCATTCAGAAGGAACATGAAACATCCGCGAACGCTGCTCTGCATGCTGAAGCCCAGGCACACACAGAGCAGCGATCGCGACCATCAGAGAATGACATGAGACGAACGCACCCAGAAGAACACGGGCGAGTCGTCTTTAAAAAGACGTGCCGCGTGCAGCTCTTTCACTTAAAGAGAGGAGGAAATTCACTCTTTCAGCGCTGAGGCGACCAGGGAGAAGCGCAAAGTCTAGCAGACCACTGCTCAGATCGCAGGCAATGCAGAGTCTCGCTGGGTACCGCCGTCACACCAACACTGAAGAGGACGCTCGTCTCGAAGAGTCTTGAACAGTGAGAATGGCTTTCAGGAGTGAAGAGTTCTCTTGGCTCCGAAGCGAAAACATACTGCGGTTGCGTTCACTTCCTCCTTTTATACTCACGGAGTAGGGCGGAGTACGCTATGCAAATTTCCGAGAGAAACGAGACTTCCTTAGATTTCCACGACGCATGCGCGAGAACTGAACTGAAGTAGTGTAAGGAGATCGCAATTCTCGCGCATGCGTCGTGGAAATCTAAGGAAGTCTCGTTTCTGGCCTACAAGGAAGAAAAGGAATAGTCGAATAAACTCGTTATTTTTGTTTGTTTTTTCGCACAAAAAGTATTCTTGTCGCTTGATAAACATATAGTTGAGCCACGGTAGTCACTTGGGATATTTAAACATTTTCTTCATTGACTTTCTGGGCCGTCAAGAGGCAGTCCCTTAGGAGCCTATGTGGTAGTTATACAGCTCTCAAATTTAATCAAAAATATCTTTATTTGTGTTCCGAAGACGAACGAAGGTCTTACGGGGTTGGTACAGCATAGGGGTAAGTAATTAATGACTTAATTTTCATTTTTGGGTGAACTAACCCTTTAATGTTCCACTGTGTTTAGATTCCTCACGGCTAGGTTACTACAAGCAATAGCGACTGAAAGACAGCTGATAATGTTGGAGTTGTAGCTTATTGAGGTGGAAAAACAGTTCACTTTAGTGAAATTACTAAAACTGAAAGGCAGAAATGAGAGAAGACGTCGGAGGAGATGGTACGTGTGGAAATCATAGATAGTGGTGGAAATGCATGAGAAGGTACGTGCGGAAATGCATAGGAGGAAATGCGATGCTACCAAGCCGACCAATCACCGATCTTGCGGTCCACGTCGTCTATAGATTATACATAATTCAGATTATACATAATTTCAGGAGTGTTGCTTTTCCGGTTTCTCCCTCCCGCTATTAGTGCTATTTTTAATATTTGCACCCTCGTTCTGATAATTATAATACTCTTATAAAGAAAGTAAATAAAGAATTAATCTAAAAATAAACTGTTTTTTTATTTCATTGTTAATATATATGTCTATATTCTTTTCTTTCTTTTTTGCTCGCAATGGGCTATATGCACAGCTTCACTACTTCCTAAACTTCAGCCAGCTCCTTGTTTCCTGTCTGCCATTATTGGCCAAATTGATTAATTCAGGTGTGCTTGTCCTCAGTAGTCAAGGCAACAATAATCAGACACACCCGAATTAATCAAGTTTGGCCAATAATGGCAGGCAGGAAACAAGGAGCTGGCTGAAGTTCAGGAAGTAGTGCAGCTGTGCACTCATTATGCTTCTGCGTCAACTCCACGGCGTAGCTACGTCGTCACTACTACGCCGTCGTGGCCGTTTTATACTTCTGCGTGAGGTTGTGGTGCTTCGCGGTGCATTTCGCCGCCAGAACGCTAGGGGGGTTCGCGAATCTCTTTGGTTCCGTGCGCCGCGAGCGAAAGAGAGATAATGTTGTTGCAGCTGCCAGCTGGAGCTAATGGGCTCTATGCACCGGTATTCCCGGTGAAGCATTAGGGATGCTCGATAACTTCCGCCGATCGTAGAGTCCAATGCAATACCAAGAATTTATATTGAATTTTATACTCCATGGTTATACTAACGAAACGTTAGTCACAAAAACAGATAAAACAGACACCCCTCGTTGTGTTTATGCTTCTTTTTAAAATTATATTAAATAAATATAACTATATATAAAATTACATCTAAATGTATGTTTCATTTCAAAGACTGGAGGACAGTACATTTTGAAGACTCTGCCATAATCCCGTTTTCCTCGGTTTTCCTCCGCTTTAAGGCCAATTTATACTTCTGCGTAGGGTGCGCGCAGTAGGTACGGCGTAGCATACGCACAGACGCGTCCCATACCGCGTACCCTTCCGCGTTGCCTGACGCGCACCTCTTCAAAAATGTAACTACACGTCGCGACGACGCGGACCGCAAGATCGGTGATTGGTCGGCTTGGTAGCGTCGTATTTCCTCATACGCATTTCCGCACGTACCTTCTCCTCCGACGTCTTCTCTCATTTCTGCCTTTCAGTTTTAGTAATTTCACTAAAATGAACTGTTTTTTTCACCCCAATAAGCTCCAACTCCAACATGATCCACTCTCTTTCAGTCGCTATTGCTTGTAGTAACCTAGCCGCGAGGAATCTAAACACAGTGGAACATTAAAACCCTCCGCCGCCTCCTAGCGTTTCGGAGCAGTACTGCAGAGCAACCAATACCTGAACGCAGAAGTATAAATGCTCACAATGGCGTCGCCTACGTGCGAAGCCAACGCCGTACACTACGGCGTACCCTCGACGCAGAAGTATAAATTGGCCTTTAATCTACACAACCGGAAATGGACGAGCATCCAGGCTTGCGTCAAATGCGGAATTTATGCGTGCATATAGCCCATCGTTGAATAACAAGACGACACAAAACTTTATATCCCCACAGAATCAACACGGATGTCCAAGGGCCCGTTCCACCCATAGACAGTAAAATAAAGGTTCCACCCGAGCTGCCATAACGATAGCTGTTCGGAATGACTTGAAGGATTTTTTTCAGTCTCCACATGGAACTGTGCTATGGCAGGATAATGTGTCCCGTGGCAGACTTGGTTAGTACTGTTACGTATTATCAATGATGTAACCGTGAACATTGTATTGAAAATAAACAACAAACTGTGTTTCAAAACAAACGTTGATTTATTGATTGATTGAAGTTTATTGCGAGAAAGAAAGAAAAGAATATAGACATATATATTAACAATGAAATAAAAAAACAGTTTATTTTTAGTTTAATTCTTTATTTAACGTTACTTTCTTTAAGAGTTTTATAATTAAAAGAACGAGGGTGCAAATGTTAAAAATAGCGCTATAACAGGAGGGGGAAATCGGAAAAGCTACACTCCTGAAATTATGTTTAATCTGACCAATCAAAGCCCTTGCTGTCTGCGTCGCCTCGACGCGTAGTTACACATTTTTGGAGGTGCACGTCGAGCTACGGCGGAGGGGTCGGAGAGGGGTTCGCGTCGACGGATAGGTGTCTGCGGGGGTACGCCGTCGATTCGACGCAGAAGCATAAAAACAGGCTTAATGAGGCACGTCAGGGTACGCTGAAGGTACGCACAGCCTACAACTACGGCAAGAGGTCGACGCTGAAGTATAAATTGGGCTTAACTAGGGGAGCGCGGGGCACAACCTAACGCTGGGTTAAATGTAACACGGACTTTTTACATAGTTCGTCAGGATCAAACCGGCCGTCTTTCCGCTCTTTTTCTCTTGCTGCCAGAAGACGGTCTCCCGCGAATTTGCGGAAAGTTTTGATTACATTTCTTGAAGATACTGGACAAAGAGTGTTTTGAGACCATAAAAGTACATTTTTTCAACATTTTTTTTTTCGGTTTCTGAGTTGGGTGTATACTTTTCCAAATCTAACTTTATATTGCCTTAATCACTGTCTTGTTGGCTCAAACATAGCACCGTTTTGAAACATGTCAGCAATTCCTATAACGACTGTTAGCTAGGCTTAAAATATGTAATACACAGAGGGGTTAGTTGTAACACAGTGTTTACACCTAAGCTGCCAAGTGTACAATGATAATCAAATGAAAAAGGAGCCACACAACTTTTCAGGTTTGAGTATACATTTAACTTTGTTGGACTTGCACAAACAATGTTGGTTAAAATTTAGTATACTATGAATGATAACTTGTTTATTTATTAAAAATATGGCCTGTTTTTAATTCAATAAACCCTTTAAATATTTATTTTAAGCTCATTTGTATTATTATTACTGTTATTAATAATAATAATAATTGTACATGCAGCTGGCACACACAAATCTAATTTAATTGCAATTACAATATTTTATAATTTTATTTATTATTATTTCTTGCAAAACAGTGCAGCCCTTTTTTATGTCTCTATCCATGATATTAATCCACAATAGAAGGATGATTGGATGAGGGATGGATATGGATATCTGTCTACAGATGCACAAACAATATCAAACTATACAAATAAAATAGTACTGAATTATGTGTGTTACACACAAGTGTTACAACTAACCCCTCTGTCTGTTACAATTAACCCCGCATATGGGGTAAGTTGTAACATTTGCACTTCTGTCACTTTCAGTCCAACTGTATGAAAATGGTAGGTCCTAGAAAAAAAAAAACTTTATGTGTTCATTTGTAGCAGAGATTTGTATGTTGCTTGTGGAAAAAAATTATTAATCTAACCTAATTATTTTTTAATTAATTGAGCCAAAACCAAAATGCGTTAGGTTGTGCCCCGCTCTCCCCTATACTTGTCTGCCTGTGATGTTTTTCTTCATAAGTGTAGCCTACGTAGTTTAAAGGAATGGTTGTGGGTAGGTTTAGGGGCAAGAGTCATTTTACATCTCTCTCCATTATCTTTATTGTTATCCTTTTTATATTCTGTATAAAATGGGTATGTTTAGGTTTGGGAGTAAGGGTTAAGGCATCTTACATTTATCTATAAAATGGTAAAAGGGAAATTATACAGATATCTTTATATGAAAAATACGTAATCAGTTAACGTTGTGTAGCTGTAAAATCGTAATAATGTTATGCTTAAATGTTGCAAATGTTGTAGAAAACATACATTATATAGATCAGTGGCTATAGCTTTTCAGTCAAAAGTCAAACAGTAAATTGATCTTATATTGTCTTTAATTTATTCTGATTAGGTATCATCATGGACAATGCTAAGAATATTTTATTTATTGATTATCAAGGATTTTTTGACCATTGTTGTTTATATCTAGTAAAATCTGGTGCATAATTATTTAGTGATATTCATTCAAAACGATTTATTTTGTATTTTAAAAGCATTTTAGAGCCATCAGTTTTACACAAAGTGCCAACACCGCTTGTGAAGCTGAAGGTAAAAGTACAACGGGTAAAAACAATATACATTTCTGTTCCAGGGATGTTCTTTAAACTTTTAGTTTAGCTTTGTAATGTGTTAGGGTGAAATGTCCATCATAACAAACTCCTTGGCATGATTTATCAATTATTTTGCTCCTCAAACTTGCAAGCTTATGTTAGCTTGAGGTTAATACTTTTAATTTTCATTGTAGAACATGTCTTGTCACTGAGCTTTATAATATAATCAGGTATCATAAGGTTTAATCATCAGGTGTGTGTCAGCATTTCAATATCATGGATAAATGAGGCCAGGCCAGGAGAATGTGAAAGTGATGTTGCTTTTAAGATAGACAAAAACTTTTACAGTATAAAGAATAAACATGAGAAGTACATTAGCTTTTAGTGGTGTTGAATTGTACATCCCAAACAGTGACCACAAACTCTTGTTGCAAAAGCAGTGCATTTTTTATTTCTATTAACAGAGCCATTGAAACAAAGTTGTGAAATGTAATGTTTTCTTTATTAAGACTTTGGATGATTGTAACACATTTCAAAAATAGGCACAGTTAGCAAAGATTCTGTAACCAGTATATCTGTCCCTTGCAATGGGGGTTGCCTTGCTCTTACTTTGAGTGACAGGGACAGCCAGTCTCTCCTTTTGGTCATCAACAGGTTAATGATTGCCATAAGGGTTTTCAGCATTGCATGTCATTGAATCGGGCTTGAACATAACCATTTACTTACAACAATGAATCCAAAAACCCAATGTAGTAAATAAACTCCATCGTGAGGCTAAGGCATATCAAGCTTGCATTAACTTGAGAGAGGGGGCCACTGAGTAACAGGTGTGAAGTTGCATAAAATGCATCGCTTTCCCATGATGCTTTGACCAATTGGGAGTGGCTTGAAAGTGATGATGCAGTCTAGGCTTGAGGTATATAAACTAAAACAACTATATTAGCAGTTCTGAGCAGTTGGAGCATTCCCAGCCTTGCCTCGGGTGTAGGGATTGCAAGGGAAAAGCAAAACTACACGGTGTAGACATTGTGTAGTTTTGTTTTTTGGGTTATAACAGGGCCCAACCGTTCTCACCTTGGATTTTCTGGAAACGTTTTGGATAAGGATTGTTGCTGAGGCACTAGCCACCTGGGCACAGTCCCATCAAGTATAGGCAGCCTTGTGATACAAGTAAGTGGCATTTACACTGTAGAACACAGCCATTAAAGCAAGTCTTTCTATAAGCTACAATGATGCATGCTTGGACACCTTTTTAAAGCAAAATAACAGTGCTGTGGCTTATAATGTGTTATTTGTTTGAGGTTTTAGAAGGGTGACGAGATAGTGTCAAAATGTGTTACTTCTCAAGAATATTATAAAACATAATGAATCTCAAGGTTATTAAATGTTGATTTTGGAATAGCCAAGAATAGCCTGTGATAGCATTAGAGTGGTGACCTAGCTGGGCCATGATGTCTTTTTAAGGGAATCAGCAGCAGAGATATCAGTTGCACCTCCAGCTATGTGCCACATGGTGACTGTCAATCAAACAAGGGACAGATTATTTTTGGAGACTGCCATTTCTGTCATACTGAATATCAGTCTTCATACATGATGCCATTTAGTCTGAATTAAAATTGTATTGGCATTTTCTGTCTATTATTGATATTTATTACACAAATCTTTTGACTGTGATTGTGAGTCATATTAAGGGACAATGTGTGTCCGCACTTACCTGTTGGTTTTCTGCATTAGGCTTATGATGCAGGCTTATTTCTTTCTTTCTTTCTTTAACAATTTCAACTGAGTCCATTTTCATTTCAGCTGAGTCATTTAACACCATTATGGTTTAATATAATCCAATATATCGTTTTTAATATCAAATTAACATTGTTGATCAAATATCATGTTGTCTTAGTTTTATACAAGATCACACAGACTAAAGATGAATAATATTGTATTATGTATGGGAAATATCTGTATAATGAAGCTATTTGAAACAGATATATTTAGAGATGAAGTTTTTCATTTAAAGCACTAAATCCTCATGGCTGTTTGATGACCAACTTTCAGAAGCTTGACATTTTTTTATTAAGATATATATTTTATCTTAAATATATTTTATTTGCACATAATATAAAGATATATATTAAATGTCTTCATATTAGGCTATTTTACCTCTACATTTACAAACTATACTTGTTTGATATTTTTAAATGAAATGTGCCCACACAGGCCTACATTTGTGCTTTGAAACTACAAGAATGCAAACTATTTTGCTGCTTATATGATTTCTTTTTTTAACATTGCATGTCAGATGTTATAAGAAAAAGGTCACCTAAAGCTCCCAAATTAAGTCCTATTTTCTTTTGTAAGCCAATGATAATTTGAAACATTGGCTACAAGATCCTATTATGCCAAATGTTTAATGTTGAAATAGTTTAGTCGATTACTTTTTAGTTGTTGTATTTTTATTAGCCTTATCTTACAGCTCACAGTTGCTGTTTAACACATTTCTAACATTTTCAATTGGGTGCTTGACCTGACACTCAACAGCTTCACCGTTCACAGTTCTCACAAATGACAAGCTGCTGATGGCCAGGTGTCGGTGGGGGTGTTAGTGATTAGTCAGTTCATTTCTTTTACAGCTAAAAATAGCCCTTCCAGTTTGTCATGTAACAGACAGTAATGCTGTTGTATTTCTAATTGATTCATTGGGAATTCAACAATTATCTGGCTATAATATGGTATTCACTACTCTATTCTGTTCTTTTCTAGGGCGCCTTCCATCATGTCAACACAAGCTCCAACATTTACACAGCCGCTTCAGAGCGTTGTGGCACTTGAGGGTAGTGCTGCAACGTTCGAAGCTCAAGTTAGTGGTAAGGACTGGTCAGGTCATTAGGAAACTGGAACCCTAACCCTAACTGGAAAGATTTAGATTTGACTATTTTAACCCCACCTTTGTTAACCCAAATTTTAAATAAAAATTTGATACCTGCAAAAAAGAAATTACATCCAATAATATGAGTTAAAATTAACACAATGCTGTTTTGGTATTGATGAAGGGGAACTTGAGCCTTGCTGATGAGGCTATGGTGTGATATTTGAAAAATATTTGAGAAATACTATTCTAGAATAGCTTATTCATAATTTCCTCCGATATTTTTCTATAGGTAATCCAGTTCCAGAGGTGAGCTGGTTTCGTGATGGCCAGGTTCTTACTGCTGCCGCTCTGCCCGGCGCTCAGATCTCGTTCAGCGATGGCCGCGCTGTTCTGATGATCCCCGCCGTGACAGCCGCACACAGCGGAAGATTTTCTGTGAGAGCTACCAATGGCGCTGGACAAGCCACTAGCACAGCTGAACTGCTGGTTACAGGTAAGCCATCACTTTTGAAACAACTTTTGTACTTTTCTGCCAGTCACTTTTTATGTCAAACAAACATAAAACTATTTCTTTGCTTGCCTCAAAGCCGAAACTGCGCCACCAAACATCATTCAAAGACTACAGAGTATGACTGTGAGACAAGGGAGCCAAGTGAGACTGGATGTTCGAGTTACAGGAATCCCTGCACCTGTGGTGAAGTTCTACAGAGAGGGAGCTGAGATTCAGAGCTCTGCTGACTTTCAGATTGTTCAAGATGGAGACCTTTACAGTTTGTTGATTGCTGAGGCCTTCCCTGAAGATTCTGGAACGTATTCTGTCAGTGCTTCTAACAGCAGTGGACGTACTACTTCTACAGCTGAACTTCTGGTTCAAGGTTTGATTTTCACTGCGTAATGAAATAATTTGACATTTTTGTAATATGGTGTGTTCTTTAAATATTTCCTTTTTTAATGTCAGGTGAGGAGGTTGCAGTGCCTGCAAAGAAGACCAAGACTTTTGTTTCAACTTCTCAGATTTCACAGACTCGCCAGGCTAGAGTTGAAAAGGTATTTAACATTCGGACAAAATTACACATTTGGCTGACAGCAAAATACCATGTTAACTCTGTTATTTGTCCTTCACAGAGAATGGAGGCCTCGTTTGAGTCCACAGCCATGATGGAAATGGAAATGGAGGATGCTGATTTGGCTCACAAGACACCACCTCGTGTGCCACCAAAGCCGACTTCCAAGTCCCCAACCCCACCAACAGGGGTGTCAAAGGTTGCAGCTACGCGCCATCAGTCACCCTCTCCTGTGAGGCCTGTTAAAGCCCCCATTCACACACCTCACAGGTGAAGTATATTTTCAAAATCATTACTACTCAGTAGTAATATCTTTTTACAAACACCTTTTTCGAGTGCACATATTGCAGATAACTGAACTAAAATCAATAGTGAAAATGATTGCTATATAATGGAAAGTAATTTGTTCCCTCACCCACACTTATGAAAATATAAGTGTAAAGATGAATCAGTGTTCTGTTTATTTTATGATACATTAAACATCTTTTTTTCCTGTTTTATTTTAGGCCTGCTTCCCCTTCAAGACTGTCTGTGTCCCCTATCAGACCAGTGAAGTCTCCAATGACTATACACAAGCAAGTCGCACAGGCTGCAGATGTTCTACCTCCTTGGAAGCAGGAGGGGTATGTGGGAGAGTCCAGCTATACCAGCATGACTACTGGGGCCTCATATGTTCAGACCTCCTCCACATTTGTCCATAAGGAGCAGCAATGGGAAGGTTCTTTTGCTATGCAGCAACAAGCCAGTGGAGTTGCTGTCAAAGAAGTAGGTCTATTTTTGCTACTATGACCTCTAGTGGGTAAAATGAAACATTCTGTCTTTGTGATAATATGAAAGAAAAACTATTCATTACTTGGAATTTATTTTAAAGTAATGAATAATCAAAACATTCTAATTAGAAAAAAAGAAGTGCTTAAATATATATTTTGAAATAAACAATAAAAGTGTAGCAATATGTGTGTGGTCACTGACAAAAGGCCATTTGGAGGTATTTACGATAATTCATTGTCTAGTGCAAACAGACTGAGTTGAAAAGGAGACAACACACATTATTGAGATTACCATTACCTAAAGTGCAACGGAATCCACTTCAGAGGCAGTGGGGGGAAGTGTGATTGTTTTCACACCATTTTTCAGTTGTCACTCCTTAAATAATCACACTTCATTTAGAAATTTTGAACTGTTTTAATGTAATTTAACTGATTTAATATATCAACTGGACATACACATGTTAATAAATGTTTTCTTCCATCTGAATAAATTTGCTCCACACTATGAAACCACATTACTGAAATTACATTACTTTTATTAGAAAGATAGTACGTCTAATGTTTTTTTGTCCATTGTCAAAGTTTGTGTTCATTCTCTGTGCACAATATTTTCTGCTTCTTGCTCTTAAAGTGAGAAAAGTGATTATGCCTACAGGCCCAATTGTTTCTAGAAGTCGAGCAGTTGTGTTTTTAAAAGGTTTAGTACTCACAGAAATGTATTAATCATCTTTGTTTTGAATCTCTTGAATAGAGGTAAGCATGCACAGTGACAGACAAACAGTGAATCCTTCAATAAATATATTATAGCACCAACTTTTTAGTCAGCAAAAATATATGATATAAACACAAACTATATGTGCATAAATATGGATCAGATAACTAAAATGTCCTGCTTTGTCAGTAAGGCAGGTAAAGGTAATTGAGCGTTTGACCAAACAGTGAGACTGAGTTATTTTGTGTATATAAGCTGACTGTGATGGATGTACACAGTTGCTGAGCTCTAAAGATAGCTTGTGTCATGTGATGGTCTTATAATAGAATGATAAAAAAGTGTGCCAAGAATTGGACACTGTTTGCTGAAGCTATTTTACCAGTGAACATACTAAATACTCGTTGACTTTAAAATTAGGATTCAACCTCACATTGATCATTAGGATATCTTAGGTAATATACTAAATTTTAATTAATTGCAATTCAGGTTGAATTTATATTTTGTTATAATAATACAGTTTATGATAGCTGCAAAACAGGGGGGATTGCACAATCTTGTGGAGGTAGCTTGGGACACACAGGTATGTTGTGTAGATTTATATAGTTAATCTGACTGAAATCATCTCGAATTATTCCACTTACAATTTCGCCCCCTGCCTTTTGACCGTTATGAACACAACCAGTCCTGTACAGATCTCACTTGCTTCGCTGAGGAATTATTCTCTTTAACCATTTTTCCTCTTTTACCCATTAATCATTCATCTTAAACCATTTATATTTTACTGTTACAATCTTCTGATTTGTATTTGGTTTTCCATCTCAACCACTCATGCTTGAAAAATTGAAGCAGAAAGATAATAAAATAATAATAATTATGTAATAATACATTTTCATTTTATTTTTTTATTTTTTGCAATTTAGATTGTTGAGACTGCAGCAATCCCATCCCTAACAAAAGAGCCAGTGATGCCGCCAACTATTGTGGCTGTGAGTAAATGAGCACTTGTACACATGAATGTGTACAACACAGAGTAAACATTTAATTTAAATTAAAAGGTTAAGATCTCTTGCAAGGTTCAAATATTTACTTAGATTTTGAAATTCTGTTTTTTACTTTGGCCAGGGTTTAAAGAATGTGACTGTTACGGAAGGAGAGTCTGTCACTCTGGAGTGCCAGATTTCAGGCCACCCCACCCCAGCTATTATGTGGTTCAGAGAAGATTACAGAATTGAGCACTCCATTGACTTCCAGATTACTTATGAAAGCAGCTATGCTTGTTTGGTGATCCGTGAGGCCTTTGCTGAAGACAGTGGCCGCTTCACTTGCACTGCTACCAGTGAGGCTGGAACTATCAGCACCTCCTGCTACCTGCTTGTCAAAGGTAAGATCATGAATCATAAAATAGACCACGAAATATGACTTGGCTTGAAACAAAATGATCCGTGCATTTACGGACTAATTTTTAATTTTCAGTCTCAGAAGACATTGAAAGCCGAGAGGATTTCTCTACTGTTGCTGAACACATTGAAATGTCTGCTCAGGATAGATGGTGAGTTAATAGACTCCTTTGTGGTATAAAATTATATTAAACAATATAAGAATTTGCAATCTGAGTCCTTGGTATTTCACAAATAGGGTTACAGTTGAAGCAAAAGAGGAGAAAATGTCTGAAATAAGTGCAGTCTCTGAGCATATGGAAGGTGGAGCAGGTGTTGCCCCTTTCTTTGTGAAGAAGCCCACAGTGCAAAAGCTTGTGGAGGGCGACAGCATAATCTTTGATTGCCAAGTTGGAGGAAGCCCCAAGCCTCATATTTACTGGAAGAAAAGTGGAATTCCACTTACTACTGGATACAGGTATGGTTTATACTGTACAAATATTTTGTAAAATATTGCCATACTTTTTCATTAATGTGAATAAAAAGTATTTAGACTGCTTAATAATGAATTAGCAGACAAACAAATGATTTTTGTGCTGGTTTTATCTCTATTGCGACTTAGTTTGCGAAGTATTTTTATGTATTGTCTTCTGTTTGAGTTCAGTTTCATGTGAACTATGAACTAAATATATTAATAGGAAATAAACTCTAACTCATATATCCTCTAGGTACAGAGTAGCCTATAATAAGGACACAGGAGCATGCAAGCTTGAGATCTCCATGACATTTGCGGATGATGCAGGAGAGTACACCATCTTTGCTAGGAACCCACTTGGAGAGATCTCTGCATCAGCCATGCTGCTTGATGAAGGTTGGTTTTTGGGGTGAGTATTATAAAATGCAATAACATTTCAGATCAATTGTTTATAGTGTTTTTTTTGGCATTTTACAGAGGCATATGAGCTGTATGTGAAGAAACAAGTAGAGACATTCAAGACAGAAGTAACTACTATTATAGAGGAGCCAAAAGTGGCTGACATACCTGCTGTTGTTGAGACTGTAACTGAGAAAGAGCAGATGCTCATTCAAAGGAGGATGGCTCAACAAACCCAGATGATGCAGTCCTTCATTTCAGAGCAGGTATGAAACGATGTGTTCCCTATCGAGGGAAATCAAACTGTAACACTAAGTGACACTTTGGGGGGAACGCCCCTCAGCGTAGCGTCTCTGAAGCATGAACGAAACTAAGCCAATCTCCGATTGGATCAACGTGATGACGTGATATGTGACGACACATAGGCGGAAGCATATATAAGGAACCGGCACACACAACATGTCAGCTTTCTGTTCTTCAGCTAAGCGCTCTCTGTGACTGTCAGTCTTATTTATTGTTTGTCTGTCTAAGCAAAGTGAATCTCCCTCTAAAAAGGGTCAGCCTCGTGAGCCCCGTGGTGCGGGACCCGCGTCCGCCGAGGCAGTGCGGTGACGCTCTTCATGGGGCTCGTAAATGGATCTATCTGGGGATCCCGAGGCTGCTGAGGCACCTTCTCGGGATTCATCGGACAGTTCCGATGTCCTCGAGCCTCGCGCAGAAGCCCGCTCGGCTGCTTCTTCTGCACGAGTCGAGGATACGATGCTTGAGCTGTCTGCTTCCGAGGAGGTGGACGTGCTCAGCATCGAAGGGGGCAGGGACTTCGGGGATGACTCGCCACCCCGTGTCCCCGCATATGAGGATCTGGTAGAGGTTGTTTCCCGTGCAGTGGCTCATTTAAAGATCGATTGGCCACAAGAAAAGCAGGAAGTGCAAGTTAAAAGCAAATTAGATGAGCGCTTCCTGCAGCACAGGGAACAACCTCATCATCGGGACTTACCGTTTTTTCCCGATTTGCATACTGAGGTGTGTAAATCGTGGAAGAAACCCCATTCTTCTCGTGTTTCCAATCCTACTGTGTTAAAATATAGCAATATCATGGGGGCATGAGAGAATGGTTATGGGATGATGCCGCGGGTTGAACAGCCTTTGGCTAATTATTTATCAACTGAGTCGGCATCATTCTTTAAAGCCCCGGTGCTGCCCACCAAGCCATGCAGAGAAACATCTTCACTGGTGGGCAGGGCATATTTGGCTGCGGGTCGGGCTGGTGCGAGTCTTCACACCATGGCGCTTTTCCAAGCGTACCAGGCCGACCTTCTTAAGGATATTGATGAGGGCGAGGGACCAACTCCGGAGGATGTGGCGGAGTTGAGGAAGGTCGCTGATTGGTCTCTCCGAGTCACCAACCTGAGGGCCGTCCTGCAGGCTAAGAAAACATCTAAGAGGTCCTAGCAGGGCTCGCGGAGCCCGCAGGAAATCGATGTTGTTCTCCCGTCGTCGAGTACGTTTCGGGACGCATCGGTTTCCAGCGATCGCAAGCTGCTTTGTCCGCCCCACGAGCCTGTGGACGGGCAGCGATTGCATTCGCCCATCGAGAATCGTTTTCGGTCCAGTCCTGCCGGGGATCCGTTTCAGGCGGTCGAGAACGAATCCCGATTAATACCCGAAACCAGGCTCTAGAGCCTGGTTCCCTTGGTGAAATATTTCGATGCATGGAAAAATCTAGCGAATATTTCCCCGTGGGTGCTGCGCACGATACAATACGGGTACAGGCTGCAGTTCGGGTTCCACCCACCCAGATTCAACGGGGTGGTCTGGACTGTAGTCAACCCGGCGCAGGGTCGGGTATTGGAACAAGGAAGTAAACTCCCTGCTGGCAAAGGGGGCTATAGAGCATATTCCTCCACTAGACAGGGAGTCCGGGTTTTACAGCCGCTACTTTATAGTTCCCAAAAAAGATGGGGGGTTGCGTCCGATCATAGATCTCAGATATCTGAACCGCTCTCTGAGGAGATTCAGGTTCAAGATGCTCACTATTCCCATGATCGTGAGTCAGATCCAATCAGGGGATGGGTTTGTCACGATAGATCTAAAGGATGCATATTTTCATATATCCATCCTTCCATCCCACAGTTCCAGAACCAAAGTTCCTGAGGTTCGCTTTTGGGGGCGAAGCGTACCAATATCGGGTTCTTCCGTTCGGCCTAGCTCTCTCTCCCCGCACATTCACCAAATGTATGGATGTAGCTCTAGCACCTCTGAGGCTCCAGGGTGCTCAACGGTCATGGACGGCCGCTTCACGACAGGTCTATGGCAGGACCATCATTCCTCCTGGCACATAAACTGCCTGGAAATGTTGGCGGTCTCCCGGGCTCTGAGGAGCTTCCTGCCGGACCTCAGAGGTCACCACGTCCTCGTGAGGTCAGACAGCATGTCAGTGGTGGCCTATATAAACCATGAGGGGGGCCTGAGGTCTCACCCTCTATGCAGATTGGCGCATCAGATCCTCCTGTGGTCCCAGGGGAAACTGTTGTCTCTGAGAGCAACATACATCCCGGGAAGTCTAAATCAGGGAGCAGACGTCCTGTCGAGACAGGGGCTGAGGCCCGGGGAATGGAGACTTCACCCTAAGGCGGTGGAGTCGATATGTCAGAGGTTTGGCCCAGTGGAAGTGGACCTGTTTGCGTCTCGAGAGACGACCCACTGTCCGCTGTGGTTTTCCCTCACCCCTCCAGCCCCGCTGGGGCTGGATGCTATGGTACAGACGTGGCCGAGGCTGCGTTTGTATGCATTTCCCCCGATCGCTCTGCTCCCGGGAGTTCTGGAGAGGGTCCGTCGCGACGGGATCAGTCTACTGTTGGTAGCCCCGTTGTGGCCGGCCCGAGTATGGTTCTCGGACATAATATTGCTCCTAGACGGCCCTCCATGGGAGATTCCCCTCAGGAGGGACCTGCTGACACAGGCGGGGGGCTCAATATTTCACCCTCGGCCAGAGCTATGGAAATTGTGGGTCTGGTCCCTGAGGGGGCACAGTACCTAGAGGCTGGCCTGTCAGCTGGAGTAGTGGAGACCATACTCAGCTCTAGAGCTCCCTCCATGAGGAAACTGTATGGTTTAAAGTGGAATGTGTTTATTGATTGGTGTAGGAGGTGTGAGGTTGACCCAGTTAACTGCCCAGTGGCTTCAGTGCTGGAGTTCCTCCAAGATCGCTTCTCCTCTGGTCTTACCCTGTCCACACTCAAGGTGTACGTGGCTGCCATTGCGGCTTTCCACGCTCCGTTGGGTGATGGATCTCTGGGGAGACACCAATTGATCGTACGTTTCCTCCGTGGGGCTTGGAGGATGAGACCTGCGGCTCGTACCAGGGTTCCCTCTTGGGACCTGGCAGTAGTTCTAGAAGGGTTGGCTGAGGCCCCCTTCGAGCCACTGGAGTCGGCTGAGGCCAAGAACCTAACGCTGAAGGTCGCTTTTCTGTTGGCCATCACTTCTCTGAGGAGGGTGGGAGATCTTCAGGCGCTCTCTATATCTAACGAGTGCCTGGAGTTTGCTCCAGGCAACATTAAGGCCATCCTTCACCCTAGGCCTGGCTATCTGCCTAAGGTGCCATCTAATGTGGTACGGCCTACGGTTCTGCAGGCATTTCATCCTCCACCTCACCTGACGACAGATGAGGAGAGACTACATAGGCTCTGCCCTGTCAGAGCACTAAGGATATATATTCAGAGGTCCTCTTCATGGCGGAAGGTGGACCAGTTGCTGGTGTGTTTCGGGTCGCCCAAAAAGGGGCTTCCGGCCTCAAAACAAACCATCAGCAACTGGATTGTCAATGCGATTTCCACAGCTTATCAGGTGCGCAGTATGCCTTCACCTTTGGCTGTGAGGGCCCATTCCACTAGAGGCATAGCATCCT
Organism: Pimephales promelas; assembly: GCF_016745375.1. The sequence goes on from NW_024121488.1 coordinate 6,575,366, forward strand.
CTAGGGCCCTTCTCGCAGGGAAGGCCCAGCGATGCAGCTGGATGGGCTACCCCACATACCTTCATTAGGTTTTACAGCTTAGACATTCCGTCGACACCCGGCTCTCGTGTGCTCGCGTCCTGAGTGTGCCTGTGAGCAGCTTCACACCAGGACAGGCAGGGCGCGTTGTGGTGTAGTGGGTACTCGTTCCCCCAAAGTGTCACTTTGACGCAATTTGAGTTCCCTCGATAGGGAACATCCTCGGGTTACGACTGTAACCCTTGTTCCCTGAGAAGGGAACGAGAACTGTGCCTCGTGGCCACGCCTTCCCCTGCCTGGGAGCGCTTGCTTCATCACAGAAGCTGACATGTTGTGTGTGCCGGTTCCTTATATATGCTTCCGCCTATGTGTCGTCACACATCACGTCATCACGTTGATCCAATCGGAGATTGGCTTAGTTTCATTCATGCTTCAGAAACGCTACGCTGAGGGGCGTTCCCCCCAAAGTGTCACTTTGACGCAGTTCTCGTTCCCTTCTCAGGGAACAAGGGTTACAGTCGTTTTTAAATATTTTTTAACATTATAAGTCCTAAAAATTAACTTCTGCATTTACAAAGTGTGAGCATGAACCTTACAGTGATATTTCACAGGAGTTCCAAATATCTAACTTGGAGCAAAGATTCATCCAAGAAATTGAGTTCCACCTACTCAAGATTACCTACCAGGAGTTGGTGACAGAGGATGGGGAGCAGATGGATATGAGTGTTTCTGAACATGAAGCTATTTCTCCTGTTTTTAATACTCCAGTTAAAAGTTACAGACTCAGGGAGGGAATGAGTGCAACTTTCCATTGCAGAATGACAGGAACCCCTCTCCCTAAGGTAAGATTAAATCGTTATGTTTACATACATTCAACATTCAATCAACTAAGCTAGTATAATTTTTTTTAACAATTACAAACAAGCACAATTGTACTGAAAATCCTCAGTACATGTCCAATCAAATTAGAGGACTGGATTTTTTTGTTTTTTTTATAATTATTAGATAACCTGGTACAAAGATGGCAAGCGCATCAAACATGGAGGCCGTTATCAGATAGAGGTTCTGCTAGATGGTAGAGCCAGTCTACGTCTTCCTACAGTTCTGGCTGAAGATAAGGGTGTCTACACTGCTTTGATCAGTAACATAAAGGGGAATGCTGTCAGCTCTGGAAAGATGGATGTGGAGCCTGTTGTAACACAAACAACGCTTCCTCAGCCAGGAGGAGTTCAAAGAATTAGGTAGGTTTTGACTAATCAATCTAAGAAAATTACATAGTTTGTAATATCGCCATAGCAAATTACACAATATTTTAATACAAATGTTATTGGATTGAGATATTAAAAATGTTGCAATTTTCAGGTCCACATCACCACGCTCCACAAGTTGTTCTCCAGGTCGATCACCTTCCCGAAGACTTGATGAGACAGATGAGGCCCAGCTAGAAAGACTCTACAAGCCAGTGTTTGTACAAAAGCCCTCTTCCTTTAAGTGCTCTGAGGGACAGACTGCAAGATTTGATCTGAAAGTTGTTGGAAGACCCATGCCTGAAACTTACTGGTTCCACAATGGTTAGTGATCTGCATCCATAGGAGATTTTATAACAGTGACAATTATTTTATTACCATACCATGACAACCATTCTTTTTTCATTACAGGACAGCAGGTAGTCAATGACTACACCCACAAGATTGTGGTAAAGGAGGATGGAACTCAATCAATGATTGTGGTTCCTGCCATGCCTCAGGACTCTGGAGAGTGGACAGTTGTTGCTCAGAACAGAGCTGGAAAAACATCTGTATCTATGACTCTCACTGTTGAAGGTATGGCATTATATACACTAATAATTAATTTATAAAATACATTTTTGAATGACTTCAGGCCAACTGCATTAATTATTTGTAATGAAATATTCGGTTTACGTTGTTATCATTTTCAGCCAAGGAAAACTTGGTGAGACCACAGTTTGTTGAGAAGCTAAGAAACATCAGCGTTAAAGAGGGTACTTTGGTTGAGCTAGCTGTTAAAGCTATTGGCAACCCCCTTCCTGACATTGTTTGGCTGAAGAACAGTGACATAATCTCCCCACATAAACACCCACATATCAGGTACGTTTTCAGTCATGAAAATATAGCCTATTGGTTTAAGTAAATTCAAGTAAACGATCATAATGTTGGTCCCTGTGATGATATGTATGTTTATATATATGTAACGGTTCACAAAATTCACTGTTCGGTTCGATACGGTTTGGTACGTTTCCAATAAGCCTACTGGAAAAAAGATGGCAGAGAAATTTCCTTGATTTATTTTTTTTAAATTATATTTTTATTAAAACTAACTAAACTAAAACTTTTTTTTTAACTTTGAGCAATGATGGAGCCATAGGCTACTTGACTTTTCTGAGGAGCATATAAAACAAAACAGCTCCTTGGACAAAATGAAATGTAATATTGTAGTAGTTATAAGCAAAGGTTTATTTTAGTTCAGATTAACATTTCAGGGCAGCGAATGTATTCATAATGTCAAAATAAAACCGATGTGATGTTACTTGAAAGGATTATAGCCATGACATTTGCCATTTGATGTTGGATTTGTGGTCACGCCAGCATCTCTTACATTATGATCGCGCTTGCCATGCGTAACGCGCATTTGAAACAACAAAATTTTGGTCGGCAGGAAAAATGGTCCAACGAACCGTTCGGTTCAAAAATGCGTACCGAAAACCGAACCGAAAGCCTCGTACTGTATGGTTCGATACGAATACGTGTATCGTTACACCCCTAATATATATATATATATATATATATATATATATATATATATATATATGCATACATATAAAGCCCTTCTATATTTGAATTAACTGAATTTATTTGTTTATTAGGATTGAGGGGGGTAAAGGAGAAGCTCATTTCAAGATTCCATCAAGTACAGGATCTGATAGCGCATGGTACACTGCTACAGCTATCAACAAAGCTGGCAGAGATACCACACGTTGCAGAGTTAATATTGATGTGGATGCAGTACTGCATCAGCCTGAGAAAAAGCTTGTAATTCCCAAGGGAACCTACAAGGCCAAAGAAATTGCTGCACCAGAGTTAGAGCCACTACATCTTCGCTATGGTCAAGAACAATGGGAAGATGGTGACCTCTATGATAAGGAGAAGCAACAGAAGCCTCTCTTCAAAAAGAAGCTTACCTCAGTCAGGCTGAAGCGATTTGGACCTGCACACTTTGAGTGCAGACTGACCCCTATTGGTGACCCGACCATGAATGTTGAGTGGCTGCACGATGGAAAACCGTTGGCAGCTGCTAACAGACTACGCATGGTCAATGAGTTTGGCTACTGCAGTCTTGACTATGAAGCTGCTTATTCCAGAGATAGTGGTGTCATTACATGCAGAGCCACCAACAAATTTGGAGTTGACCAGACCTCTGCTACATTAATTGTTAAAGATGAGAAAAACCTTGTTGAGGAAACACAGTTGCCAGAGGGAAGGCGAGGTCAAATAATAGATGAAATAGAGCGTATTGCCCATGAGGGTGGCCCCTCTGGAGTTAGTGGAGATGATAACTTTGAGAAGACTAAGCCAGAGATTGTGCTACTTCCAGAGCCATTAAGAGTTATGGAGGGAGAATCAGCCAAATTTCGCTGTAGGGTGACAGGCTACCCTACACCAAAAGTCAACTGGTACCTCAATGGACTGCTCATCCGCAAGAGTAAACGATTTAGAATTCAATTTGATGGTATTCACTACCTGGAAATCGTAGACACCAAGTCATATGATTCAGGTGATGTCAAAGTTGTGGCTGAAAACCCTGAAGGTGTTACCGAGCATCTTGTGAAATTTGAGATTCAGCAAAAGGAGGACTTCAGGTCAATCCTGCGCCGTGCTCCTGAGATCAAGGCTCCTGTTCCTGCACCATCACAAGAGCATGGTAGAGTCTCATTTGAGGTTGTCAAAGCAGAGAAACCATCTGTAACCTCTAAAGAACCAAAGGAGGTGGTTAAGCTGAGGAAAACCGAGAGAGTGATCCATGAGAAATCAACAGAAGAAACAGAAGAACTGAGAAGCAAATTCAAGCGTAGGACCCAAGAAGGCTACTATGAAGCAATAACTGCCGTAGATCTGAAGTCCCGCAAGAAGGATGAGTCTTATGAGGGTATGCTAAAGAAAAGGAAAGAAGAGCTTCTTCATCGCAACAAAGAACTAGGGCTTGATGCTGAGAAGAAAAAAGAAGAGGAGAGTAAACTCACCATTCCCAAAGTCAAGCCAGATAAGATTGTGCTCTCTCCAAGCATGGAGGCTCCAAAGATCATCGAACGAATCCAGAGCCAGACAGTTGGCCTGGGAGATGAAGTACACTTCCGTTGTAGAGTCACCGGTAAACCAGATCCAGAATGTCAGTGGTTCAAGAATGGTATCTTATTGGAAAACTCAGACCGGGTTTACTGGTATTGGCCAGAAGACCATGTCTGTGAATTAGTGATAAAAAATGTCTTAGCTGAGGACTCAGCGAGTGTAATGGTCAAAGCCATGAACATTGCTGGAGAGACCTCAAGCCATGCTTTCCTGCTGGTTCAAGGTAAAAATAAAATCCTACTAGTTGCTGTTTGCATATTATCAGTACCATAAATGGTAAAAGTTATCTCGAGTCATTGTTCTTTCACTTTTCTTTTAGGCAAACAAGTTGTCTCTTTTACACAACTTCTAGAAGATCAGTATGCTAAAGAAAAGGACACCATGATGACCTTTGAATGTGAGACAAATGAGCCATTTGTTAAGGTCAAGTGGATGAAGAACAATGCAGAAATTTTCTCAGGTGACAAATACAGAATGCACTCTGACAGAAAGGTGCACTTCCTGTCAGTGCTGATGATTTCTATGAAGGACGAAGCTGAGTACAGTTGTGTGGTTGTTGACGATGACCACATAAGAACCAGCGCCTCACTTTATGTTGAAGGTTAGTACAACACTTGCAATAGTTTTATCTTCTCATCCAACTGTGTTTAATAGTTTTGAGCATTTCATTATTTGGTGAAATGTACAATTTGATGTCTTGTACAGGTGCACCACTTGAAATTGTAAAGAACCTTGAGAATACAGAAGTACCTGAGACGTACTCTGGAGAGTTTGAGTGTATTTTGTCCCGTGAGGATGCTGAAGGCACCTGGTATTTTGAGAGCAAAGAAATCACTCCTAGCCTTAAATATGTTGTGTCTGCACGTCGTGGTCGTCATAGTCTTTCTGTGAAAGATGTTAAGAAGCAGGACCAAGGAAAATACACTTTCAAAGTGGGGGATCTTAAGACAAGTGCCTCCCTTAAGATGACAGGTGAGAATGCGTAAACTAGGATTGAATTATTTAAAAGTGCTTTTTATAAGCTGTGGACTTTTCTATTAAAATTCATTTTAGTTGTCTGCTATAATTAAAAGTCATTTAAATCATATTTAAATATTTCTGATTCACTCTAGTGCGCCCTGTGACTCTGATGCAAGGTCTTTCTGACCTGACAATCTGTGAGGGTGATATTGCCCAATTTGAGGTGCGATTCTCTCAGGAGAATGTGGAGGGCACATGGATGATGAATGGTCAAGCCATCTCTGCTTCCAATAAGATTCACATGGTTATTGACAAAGTCACCCATAAGCTTCTCATTGAGGACGCCAATAAGGGTGATGCAGGAATATACTCTTTTGTTGTTCCTGTTCAGGACATTTCTACAAAGGGAAAGCTAACAGTTCAAAGTAAGCCATCTTATTAACCATAAATGAATGTTCAATGAGTTCTCAAACATTGATTTCCATTTTCATGAGAAAAGAGGCTGTTTTATCAATTATGTTGTTTCTTTTCCAGCAATTGGCTTCTTGACACCATTAAAAGACATTTCCACAGTAGAAGGCACTAAATCTGTCCTTGAGGCTAAAATCTCGGCTCCTGATATAACTTCAGTAAAATGGTTCCAAAATGACAAGCTGGTGACAGCAAGTGATAGAGTCCAGATGGTTGTCAAAGGAGCCAAACAGAGACTGGCAATTAACAGGACATATGCATCAGATGAAGGACAATATAAACTGATTGCTGGCAAAGTAGACTCAACCTGTAAACTTTCTGTCCAGCGTGAGTGTCACTTAAAATTGTTCCAATATATTTCCTTCCTGTTTTAATTGTTTTAAAAGAGTCAATAATGTTGCCATTGTTCATTGTGTTTTATAGCTGTATCTATTGTTAAGCACATGGAGGACTGCGTTTGCACAGAGACCCAGAATGTCACCTTTAAAGTGGAGGTATCTCATCCTGGCATTGATGCTCTCTGGACTTTCAAGGGTCAGCCTTTAAAAGCAGGTCCAAAGTACAAGATAGAGGGCAAAGGTACACACTATAGCCTCACTGTTTTGAATGCCATGAAGGATGAGGAAGGAGAGTACATGTTTATGGCTGGTGAGAAGGAATCTAGAGCAAGGCTTATTGTATCAGGTATGTAGAGTTTCAAATTGTTTTTAAAATATAAGTACCTACTATTTTGCCATGCACAACGTGGGCATTTTTTTATTTCTTCATTAGGTGGTGCTATAAACAGGCCACTCTATGATTTGACTGTAGCAGAATCCCAAACTGCTGAGCTGGAGTGTGAAGTTGCTAACCCTACTACGGAAGGCAAATGGCTCAAAGATGGCCACCCCATTGACTTCAACGATAATATCATAAGTGAAAATAAAGGTGCTGTTAGACGCCTTGTCATCGGCATCACCAGGCCACAGGATGTTGGAGAGTACACCTACCAGGTGGCAAACTCCAAGACATCTGGCAACTTGAAGGTTGAAGGTAAATTTTGTGATGCTATAGTTTACTGCAAATTATGTTATCCATTCTGTTAGAAGTTATTTATATGTATTTTTTTATCCAAGCTGTTAAAATCAGGAAGACAATGAAGAACCAAACCGTTACTGAGACCCAGGAGGCAGTATTCAGTCTTGAACTCACCCATTTAGATGTGAAAGGATCCCAGTGGATCAAGAATGGTGTTGAGATTCATCCAAGTGATAAATTTGAGATAACAGTTGATGGCATGGTTCACACCTTGAAAATCAAGAACTGCAATTCCCAAGATGAATCAGTCTATGGTTTCAAACTTGGAAAACTGTCTGCTAATGCCAGACTAAATGTTGAAAGTATGTTTTTATGTTATTAATTATCTGTCAAGTATACAGTTATTTAAATCTGTCTGCTGTTATTAGATGCATTTCAATACCTTTAAATATCTTTTATAGCTATCAAAATTGTGAAAAAATTAAAGGATGTGACATCACTGCTGGGGGCAACGGCATCATTTGAGCTGAGTTTATCCCATGATGACATTCCAGTTAAGTGGATGTTCAACAACCAGGAGCTCAAGCCGACCTCAAATATTAAAATACTGTCTGAGCGGAAAGCCCACAAACTTGTCATTCAGAGTGTTGAAGGTCACTTGGCAGGAGAATACATTGCTGTGGTTGGGCATCTGCACTGCAGTGCTCATCTTCATGTTGAATGTAAGTATCTGAATTTTTTTCACCTTAAATGTGCCTTCTAAATACATTTTAACTTTCACATATTGCGTATATTCAGATTTGAGAGTCACAAAACCTCTGAAGAACATTGAGGTTCCAGAAACCCATGTGGCCACGTTCGAGTGTGAAGTTTCACATTTCAATGTTCCATCCACCTGGCTGAAAAATGGAGTTGAGATTGAGATGAGCGAGAAGTTTGGAATTGTGGTGCAGGGCAAACTTCATCAGCTGAAAGTCATGAATGCCAGCCAGGAGGACGTTTCGGAATACACATTTGTGTGTGGAAATGACAAAGTCTCCGCTACCCTGACTGTAAAATGTGAGTAATCTGTATGCTGTCTTTAAACTTAAAAGAAATATAAAGTTACTATAAACAGCTTATTCACAAATGCAATTTCAAATCTTTCAGCAATTCTGATCACATCCATGCTTCAGGACATCAATGCTAAAGAAAAAGACACTGTTACATTTGAGGTTACCGTCAACTATGAAAGCATCACCTACAAATGGCTGAAGAATGGAGTAGAAATAAGATCCAGTGATAGATGCCAAACTCGCTGCAAGCAGTTCACCCACTCTCTCACTATCCGAAATGTTCACTTTGGGGATAGTGGAGAGTACAAGTTTGTGGCTGGATCTGCTGAAACATCTGCAAAACTCTTTGTTGATGGTTAGTTTTGTTTTTCTATTGACAGCTGCCTTAATGCAATCTAGTAGATTGGCTAACAAAAATCTGTGTTCTCCAGCTCGTGTGATTGAATTCACCAAGCACATTAAAGATGTAAAGGTAACTGAGAAGAAGACGACTATATTTGAATGTGAGCTTTCTGAACCCAACATCCCTGTAATGTGGATGAAGGATGGGCAGGAGTTTGAGTTGTCTGACAGGTATGGCTTCAGTTTTAAAGTAATTAACTCTACAGATAAATCAACTACAAAAACAAGAAAAAAACAACAAGGTCAAAAAAAAAATATTATTAATATTATTATTAATTATTATTATTATTATTTGCAGTCTAAAGATCTCTACTGTGTCCATAATATGTAACTTCCTTTTTTTAGGTTCAAAGCCACCACTGACAAATTCCTGCAGCGTTTGATGATCCAGTCAGTTCGCATGTCGGATGCCGGAGAGTTCTCTGTGGTTGCTGGTGCAAGTGTTTCCAAGGCAAACCTCATAGTGGAGGGCAAGGATGTCCACATCTCTGAGCCTGCTGAGAAGGACATCACTGTAACTATCCTTTGTCTTATTACAGTCACATGTTAAAACATTATCTGTGTGTCATGGTGAGATCACTTTTTTACTTTTTTTTTCATGCTTTTCAGGTGGTTGAGAAACAGAGGGCTACATTTGAGTTTGAAGTTAACGAGGATGAAATTGAAGGTCGCTGGCTGAAAAATGGTGTTGAAATTCAATCTTTTGAGGAGCGCTTTAACTATGTGACCGTTAGAAAGACACATCGCTTGACAATCACTGAGACTTACAGAAGTGATGCTGGAGAATATACATTCATAGCAGGAAAGAACAGGAGCACAGTCAATCTACATGTCCAGAGTGAGTGTACAGTTCAGATATCTATAAATATATTTAAATAAATGTTCAGATTATTTTGCTTACAAATTTTACACTGCCATTCAAAAGTGTGAAATAGTAAGTGAAATAAAAATAGTAAGCCACCACAAAATCAGACTTTGACACCTCTTTTTACTTTGAGATTGTTCATATCAAGAAATATTCTATAGCATTTTAATAGTTGGCAAACATTTAATATATGTTTATATTTAATCTCCAAATTAATGTAGAAACAATGTTAAGACTGTAGCCTATATATATATATATATATATATATATATATATATATTAACAGGTAGGAAATATACAGAAATTGAATAAATTGACCAAACACTTCACAGTCTTCACTGCATAAAGTATAAATTAAATACAGAATAATCCTTATTAATGCTACAAATGTCAAGAGCAGTGAGGGATTTTTTCTTTGTCTTGTTCTTTGATTATAACATGAATGGCTGCTGTCACTTTAAGAGCTTTAAGACTCTGCATATGAGAATACTCGACAAAGATACTTTCCGGGCTTACTTTTGTGCGTCTTGTTGTTTTTTGGCAGTCTATGGTTTTTGTCCGTTCAAGCGCGAAATAGAACTCAATGCGGCAGCGCGCTGTCCGTGTGTCCACTATATTCACAGATGCGTGGCGGTTCAGATTTGTCAAGTTCTTATTTTTGCTTTGTATTGCCTTTGAATCAATGATAGCGTGAACATACTGTAACATATACTAGCTTTTTACAGAAAATATTCAGATGTAGCCCTTTTTTTTAATCGATCAAGCTTATCAATTTATAACCTTTATGTAGGCTAATGTGTTTTTTCCCTGGCTTTCTTGGTAATAAACACTGAAATATATATTTTTTTTTTGTAAAAATGGAAAAGTCTTTACTGTCACTTTTCATCAATTGAATGCATTGTGACCCAAACTATTGGATGGTATACGCAAAATATTAATTGGAAAATATGTCTTCCACTCTTTCTGTCCATTGCATACCCGTATATTCCAAATGCATTGAACCACTACATTAAAGTGTGATTTGTGAAGCTGATTTTCTTGGTCTAACATGTGTCTTGATTTAATTCAGTCCCTGAGCCTCCTCAGATCATCAGGCACTTGCAGCCCCTGTCTGTTGAGGCTGGCAAACCTGCACGCTTCTCTGTGGAGGTGACAGGAATTCCTCAGCCTCAGGTGTCCTGGTATAAGAACTCTCAGGCCCTGTCTTCTGGGTTCAAGTGTAAGTTCCTGAGGGAGGGAAATGAGCACATATTGTTGCTCATTGAAGTCTTCCCAGAAGATGCAGCTCAGTACAACTGTGAAGCTAAGAATGACTATGGAGTAGCCACAAGTTCTGCATCACTTAATGTGGAAGGTAAGCTTATTTTGAGATTGTTTTTTAAAACCAATATTAGATACTGGTTTTCATATAACCAATATTTTTAACACAAACATAACTTCTGTGAACAGTTTCAGAAGTGGTTTCTCCAGAGACTGTGGCCCCAGGGTCTCGACCGGTAATTATTACCTCGCTGCAAGGTACCTCTGCTGAAGAGGGAGAATCAGCCAGATTCCAGTGCCGTGTCACTGGAGATGGTAAGGATCAACCCTTTGCATTAAACAAATGTGGAACATAGAATATGTTTTACATTTTTAATAAGCATATGAAATTTCCTTTGTGGAGTTAACAAGCATTTCTTTGTTATGTGTGCAGATCTGAAGATTACCTGGTACTGTAGAGAAAAGGAAATTGTGAAGTCTGACAACTTCATAATGTCTCAGTTTGATGACATCTGTCAGCTCGAGATCTCCAGAGCATATGCTCCAGATGCAGGAGAATACACATGTGTTGCACGCAATTCTGGAGGAATGGTCTCTTGCTCTGCAGTTTTGACGGTTAATGGTATGTGCAAACTTTTTAGGTTCCTTGTCTTCTCTCAAAACTATGCCATCCTTTTCTTGTTGAGCAACCTGACCTTTGTTTGTCTTTTTTAGCATGTTCCTTTGCTTAATACACGCTTTAAATGTCATGCATGATGGTCAGATCATTAACTTTAAATACACTGAACAATCTTGGCATAATGAATTTCTATAATCTTACCAAGACCAGGCCCCATTATTCTTTACTATGCATGTTAAAAGCACTGTTTTCCTATTAAATTCATTGATCCATCAGGCACAATATAGAAGAAACATTAAAAGATACAAATTGCATCACCTCTTTCTCATTATTAAGAAACCTAATCACAGATCATTAATAACTTTATTTTCAATGCATAGTTTTTTTTTCTCTCAAAAAACAAAACAAAAAAACAAACAAAAAAAACAGCACATTTTGCTTGTCATCATCCTCACAAATTTTGAAAACTCATCTATGGAATTCTGCCATCTCTCACTACCTTTACCATACATTGATGATCTATTATTTTTAAGCTTTAAATGGCAATTTGACATTTACAAATGTCTAATGTTATTCTTTTTATCGCTCAGATCTCAGTGTGAGAACAGTAGGTAGGCAAAGTGTTTCGAGCACCGGAATGACTCATTCGGAGATGGTCACCTCCCAGACCATGAGTGAGACTCATTGTTCCACTATGCAAACTTTTGAAAGCATCCCTACGGTGATGATGTCCACAACATCTGTTAAAAGCATAGAGGTCCAACAAGTTACCTCTGTGGAAGAATATTCAACAAGCCCCGTTTTGACTCAGAAAATGAGTGATGTATCTGTCGGCCTGGGTGATGTGGCTCAGTTCAACTGTTCCTTCAGTGGACAGCCATTTACTGAAATTGTATGGGATCATAACGGAAGGACGATCACAAATACAGAAAGGGTGCAGTGTGTACATCAAGGCAAGCTCATTTCTCTCATGATACTCCATGTCCATTTTGGGGACCAGGGACATTACTGCTGTACTGTTAAAAATAGAAATGGCGAGAATCGAACATCTGCACAGCTCACAGTCGAAGGTGGTTATAGTTTTTTTTGTCTTTGATGCTCATTTCCTCTCATCTGCTTCCTGCTGGTGTTCTGTTAATCTAAAATATGTTTCATGTGGCTATAACCAACTTTAATTTTTAATTAAATTTACAATGTAATATCCCACGTAATCTATTTTAATACTTAAAAAATTTTTGATCCTTCACATGCCTGGCCTAACATCATCCTACATCTTACTAACTTTTTTTTTGTTCTTATCAAAGCTAAAATATCATGCTGAATTACTGAATAATCCCTAATAAATTTCCCTAACTTTATTCTCACTCAGCTAAAGAAGCGAACCCCAAAGAAACCCCCATACCCTCCGATTCTATCAGTAAATCTTCTAAAACTGAAAATGAGTCAAGTAAAAAGGCCACTGACCAAGAAAATCAGGAGTCCCTGCAGAATGTTGGAGCCCTGACAACAAAGTGGCAGATAAACCGACATTACAATCCTGATGTTATCCCTTTGTTGGAGCGTGACATATATGATGCAATTCACCCAGAGTTCCTTGTGAAACTGTCCCCAGAATTCCTTGCCAAACAAAGGGAGAGTGTTTCTCTTTATAATGTAATCAAAGGAAGGCCCTCTCCATTCGTTGTATGGCTACACAACCAGTTGAATGTTGAAGAGCCAAGGTCATACTCCTTGAAACATGATGGGCCCTTGTGCTACTTAAATGTAAAGAATATCTGTTCTGAGCAAGAGGGCACACATTCTTGCAAAGTTATCAATGCTGCAGGAGACAAAACATGCAGCACTCATCTCAGAGTGAAGACAGGTTGGCATTTGCATGCTTTGGTCTTTACCACCTTTTATGTTAGCCCTGGGCACACTTTTTATTTACTTATGTCCACTCTTATAAGTAGAAAGACAGAAAAAAGAGAATGTGACGTCTTAAAAAATGGGAAAAAAATCACAACATGCAAATGTTGTTTCTAAAGGAGTCTGACAGATACTGCAGTGGACACCTGTCATGGGTGTTCTACGAGGGAGATATGGTCCATTTTCATTTGTTTTTTTTTTAATAAGAAGACAACACAGACACTAAAACACTGCACAGAAACTTTGCTGTCACTAATATTCGTTTGTTTTCACAGTGTCCAAAGTGGATGAGGAGGCCAGTCATAAAGAAGAAGCAAAAGGTAAATGAATAAATACAAATTATGGTGACTTGTTATCTTTTGTTTAGTTTGTGAATTGTTACCTTTTGTTCACTTAATTTAATTTTGTAGTGAGGCTTTTATTTATTTTTGCTCTGCATCATTTTGTAAATCTTTTTTTATGTAAATGTAACGTCTATAATGAATCTGCTGTTTTTTTCCCTCCACCAACAGTGTTTTTATGTATGTATTTTGTAGATATGATGATATCTAATATGACAAACACCATTATCATTTTTTTATTCAGTTTTTTCTACCTCTACTATATCAACTGAGGAGGACTCTTGCCAAACAAGTCTTCATTTAATAGAAAAAAGAAAAACGTTTGAACTCCAGCCAGAGTCTAAATTACTTTCAGAATCATTAGTGAAAAAGCCAGAAAAGCCAGTTTTTGTAACCAAATTCTCATCAGCAATTGCAACTGTTGGAAACACGGCTAAGTTTACTGTGATTGTGTCTGGATTTCCTAAGCCAGTTGTTCAGTGGTACCACAATGACCAATTATTAAAGTCCTCATCTTTTTATATATTAGTACAAGAGAAGGAAGAACACACTCTAATAATAACTAAAATTACAAAGGAGTTGGAGGGAGAGTATTCTTGCACAGCGAGCAACCGATTTGGCAAGTCAATATGTACTTCCCATCTTCATGTTAAGGTGAAGGACCCAAAGAAACAAGAAGAGACCATTGGGCAGCCTCCATATTTTGTCAAAGCAATTGAGCCTGTGCAATACGAAGTTGGGAGCCATGCTCTCCTTGAATACACTGTAACAGGAGTTCCACTTCCTGTTGTTCAGTGGTACAGAGGTAGCAATCAAATGCAGCCTAGCAAATACTGCATCATTGTGAACAACAAAGATGGGTCTGGATATTTAAAGATATTGGACATTCAACAAAGCGACAGTAGTCTTTACTCTTGTAAGGCATCTAATCCTTTTGGAGAAACTTCTTGCAGCGCAGAACTCATTGTATTCTTGAGGACTGTTTCAGCATCTGAAGCCACCGAGTCACATAGTGTCAGCCTTCCGGAACAAGTAAGAACTAGCCTTCAGCAGGGACACCAGATGGCTTGCACCATTGCCACAAAAGACAGACAAACTGTTACAAGTGAGCAGATACATACTTTGCATGTTTTAGATGAATCTACTGCCACTGTTCAAATGGAGCAGGTAACTCACCAAGCTGCATTAATGCAGTCTCATGATGTGCAGGAGAGAGTAAAAGTTGCCTCTGCCCAGGCAAACCTAGTGGTGGCAACTCCTCTGAAACAGCTGCAGATGGCTGCAATGATCTCTACTGTACAAGAAAATCAAGGCTTTATTGAGCAGCACTGTGATCAAATTGTTAGTCCAGAAGTCAGAGAGCTTGAATTGAGTTTTGAGGTGCCATCAAAACTTATGTCTGCCATTTCAGAAAGTACTTTACCTCTTAGCATAGTGAAAGCTGAGGATTTGATAAAAAGTGAAACAGAAAAGATGCACACAACTTTAACACCAAAGGTTATTGTTAGTAGTCATCAAGTTGAAATGAAGCTGCCAATTCTTGGAGAGGACTGCACAACAATTAAAAGCCCTGAAGAGATGAAAAGCTACAAAGTTACCGAAGGGGTTAGGTTATTGTATACTGCAACATCATCAGAGAATGTAGCACTTACAGAATGTAATGCTTCAGAGCTAGCAACTATTGAGTCCATTGAATGTTTAGCCGAAGAGGAACAAGCCAAACCAGTGCTTACGTCAGTTTGTGAAACTGAGCACACTCTTTTAAAAGAAAAACCCTTTGGAATGCATAGACCAGTTGAGGAAACTGCTCAGCTCTTTAAAGATCAAATATTAAAATCAGCCCTAGTTACTGAAGAAAAGATCAAGCTTCAAGCTGACAAAACCACTGGAATACCGGTCCTGGAGCATCCTTTTTCAGTCCATTCCCAGAAGGAAAAGGATCAGGTGCTTAATTTACAGCTTATCAGTGACCAAGACACTCTTTTGTCTGAAGTCAGATTTACTTGTGAGAAGCCAGATTTTGGAGCTGGCAGATGTCAGATGCCAGTTATTTTACACACAGTTTCTTCTGATGACCAGAAAACAGTTTTCTATGAACAAGTAGCACAGTGTGCATCCAAGTATACCACAATGGTTGTAAAGCCTAGTTTAGAGGTTCCTGGCCAATTACATCTCCACTCGGTGCAGTCGAAAACCTTTTTGTGTAAAGAAGAGTTAGTTTCAGTTGAAAAACCAGAAGAACAGAAAGCCACCCAGAGACAAGAAAAATACAGTAAATTTGTAGCCACTAAAGAAGAACAAGTAGAACTAACATCAGATTATGCTGAAGTCTTGATGTGAAAGTAGAAGGTCTTAAAATTGAGCTCAAAACAGAAGCCAGACCTTTGAGTGTTCTTCAGGTAGTCTCACAGCCTGTTCCACTTTCAAAGGAAAGCCCTATTGCAAGTGAGGTCAAGCCACAAAGTGCAATTTTGCAGAAAGAGGACTGGTGGAATAACATGCATGCAGCATCAGTGTCTGAATCTCATTCTATAGAAGAGGGCCTCACAGACAGTTTCAAAGCAGTTGAGAAATTCACTTGTAAGACAGATGTAGAGCCTAAAGTACCTGTTCAGTATTTGCATGTAGAGGACAAATCCATAGCAACAGAAAGTTGTGCTGCTCTTGAGGCTGCTGAGCAAGACTTTGCAGTTCAGATTCAAGAAGGTCAGTCTGTAAGACAGTCAGTACTTATAGAGGAAAAACATTCAATGACAGGTGAAATGTCAGAAGGATTTACCAGATCAGAAGCGACTAAAATAAACATTACAACACAGCCATTAGAACCGCTTTTAGTAAGTGAATCGCAAGAAAGCAAAACTCTTCCAAAGGAACTTACCTTTGTAATTCCTGTACCAAAATCACACAACTTGGACATCAAACAACAGTTGAGAATGACACTTCAGTCTGCTGTGGCTTGTGATCAGCCTTTAATTTTGGCAGATGTAGTGCAAAGTTTAGGAGTTGTGGAAGTAAAGGAGGTCAATGTGCGTATGGAACCAAACTACATGATGTGCACTTACCTTATTACAACAGCTGGTCCACCTATAGAAATTACAATCGTCTTCGAGGGTGTATACCCTCAGAGAGCAGCTCTTAAAGACGAACTTCCTGCTGCTTTCTACTCTATGCTTAATCAAGAGAAACTCGTCTTCAGCTCTGAACAGTCAAACATCTTAAAACTTGACAGACCTGAGAGATTGCTGGATAGCAAAGCTTCTTCATATCCATTATCCTCAGCAATTTTAACAGAAAATGTTGAAATGTTTACAACACCTAAAAAGCAGTCTGCAGCTCTGCAGACAGAAGCTCAAGTCTTTTTGCATTCCGCAATGACTCAAAGGCAAACTGCTATCCAGGAGTCAGAGCACCATGTGACCCAGAAGGCTGCAGAATCCAAAATGGAGATCCACCGTTTCAGTGAGACCGAACGCAGGGAAATTAAATCCATTTCATCTGAACATTATAAGAGAGAGGTGTGTTTTTCAGATATCACAGTTGATGCACCTCCTAGACAGATCACTGTGGAAGAGTCTATGGATGTTCTTATTCAAGAAGACAAAAGAGAGGCGGTTGCAACAGAGGGCATTTTAATTAAGCATTTGACAGAAGAGCTCCTTTTTGAAATACTATTAAAAGACATTTCTGCTGAAGAGAATTCCAAAGTTACATTGTCTGTGAGAATAAAAGGTGTTAAAAGTGTAAACTGGCTTTTGAACGGAGTATCGATTAAACCTGGCAAAGAGTTCAGATGTTTAAAGGACAGTGATTCTTACACACTAGTTATCAACAAAGTTATCAAGGGGAAACATGAAGGGGAATATACCTGTGAAGCTGTGAGTGAAGCTGGCAAGATATCATCATCCTCATCAAGGCTCACTGTTGTCTCAAGAGGTTGGATTGTGTGGATTTTGTCATCCTAGATGAGATAGATAATTCTTAACAATTCAACTTAGATCATCACTAATTAACTAGTTGGCACAGCTACATCATCTTTCCATTACTTCACAATTTCTTTAAGAATAGTTTTTAAGCATACATTATGTGTGCTAAATATCTTTTCACCCTCTTTCAATATAATGCCACATATTTCATCTTCTGAGTTCTTCAAGCATGACCATGTCATGTGTGGCTCTTCATCACCCATTTTCTAACGTTCACATCATTATTTTTTTTCCATGTCATCCCAGGATTACCATCATTCCTACCTTTCCATTTCTTATGCATCTTGATAAATCACACAACTCAGTAGTCCTATTATTGTCATTGTATTAATTTTTTGTATTTTATTTCCTTGCAAATTTCAGTGCCTCCAGTTTTCAAGAAGAAGTTTTATGACATTGAGAGCAACGTCGGCAGCCCAGTGAAGTTTGAATGCGAGATTGAAGAGACACCTAACGTGACTTTCAAGTGGTTCAAGTCTGGCTCTGAAATTAGACAGAGTGACAAGTTCAGGATCATCAGCTGGCAAAGGACATCATCTTTGGAGCTCCTCAACCCAACAAAGGCCGACATTGGTGAATACAGCTGTTGTGCATCAAACAAGCACGGTAGTGACACCTGCTCTGCTAATCTGTACATCACTGGTGAGTGAACTGACGTTATATTCTTTGCTTTTGCTGCTGACAAATCTTTAACAAAGGTTACTGATTTTTAAGGGTTCCGCTTTTTTTCTGTCCTTGAAATCCAATCTGCACTCTTGTGTATGACAGAGTTATGCATGTTTTGTAATCATATAAGCAATATATGATTCAACTTAAATTCTTTCAAAGTGATATTTAAATCACTGAAAATATGTCAGAATCTTTCAATATCTTCCTCTCAATATTATTCTTTTTTTGCTTTTAATTAAAACAATCTTTTTTGATTAATACAATTAATCCACCTGGGATCAATATTTCCGCCTATCTCTATAACCATGACTGAAACAGATGTGTAAATGTGATGTTTTAACACAGTCTCATCCCAAGACATCCCTTTAACGTCAAGGGTACCAAGGGTACTTTTTAACGTCAGGGTACCCTTTAACGTCAGTTAGATGACGATCCTGGGACGTCATACCACTGACGCTTTACCTTTAACGTCAGTTAGGTGACGGGGTAGGTTTAGGTCTGGGGTAGGGTTAGGATTCGATAACATCATCTAACCGATGTTAAAGGGTACCCTTAAACGGCGGATGTTGACGTATGGTCAAAAGTGTCAGTTGTATGACGTCTTGGGATAAGACTGTGCTGGATGTTTTAAGATTTCTCCCAATTAATTTATTTTTAATTATTATTATTATTTTTTAAATACATTGTAAATATTCATTTTAGAATATCTTCTGATAAGTAGATATATTTCCTTTTCTTGTATGTGAACTAACATTATATATTTGCAATACATCAATGACACAGGTTATCAAATATTTTGATGGCTGTATGTGGTAGAAGTAACTGATATTCAGATTTATTAATACTTTTGACTTGTGAAAACTTTAGCAATTTAGCATATCCCATTGTCTCTTGAGTGCATATTGGATCATAATTTTGGGAATTCATCAGTTTCAGCTATTTTACTTTATCCACCATATTTATGACCATCAGTGGGGTAAAGCAAAGGTGATGAATACAAAAACACATGAACAGAGACATTAAGAAAAAAATATTGATCTATGTATTTGATCCATACCAGGTCCCAAAAAACATGATCTGTGAAAATGTTTTCTGGGAACTGGGTATGGATCCAGTAATTGGTGTTTTCTTAGTATTTCTGTTCATGTGTTTTTGTATTCACTGCCATAACTCATTCCTGTTGATGGACATAAATATGGCGAATGAGCAGAAATAGTCACATATTTAAAATGGATGAATAGGACCATTATGATTAAGAATGGAAGGAAGATTCATAACATAGTTGGCTTTCAAAAAATGACAAGACCAATGTAGAACTTTTTCTTTGCTTGTAGAGTAGGGACAAAATTGCTCTTTTTTTGTGGCGTTTTAAGTCCTGTGCAGAAAATGTCCACAGTGTTACATGTTGTGTTATTTGATTGTTGTGTGTGTAAAGGTAAAGATGATGAAAATGCTAGTTATCCCGCAACTCACCACCTACCCACCAAAGAATTGCCACACACCATGCGTTTTTAGAGTCTAAATGGTTTATGATTTGTTAAAGCAGACATATCCATACAACTGCACTGCACATTTTTTGAGCTCTCGAGCCTTGTATGACATTGTCTTTGACTGGTAACTTATTGAATGCTTATATGGACCATTTTATATACTACATAAAATGAGGTTTAGGGATGCAGGAAAAAAAAAACTAGTTAAAAAAACTTGCTAGTGTAGTTATTATAGTTATTGTATTGTTATTGTAACCAAGATGATCAATACTATTAATAATAGCAATACGAGTTTTTGACTATGGTTTTTGCTGAAATCCGTTTAATTTTTATTCTCAGAAACCCCCTCCATCACAAAAGAATTACCAATGCTGGATGTAGTGAAGGTGACCAGTGCTTTATTTGGGAGTGAGCTCATTGGTACTGCCCCGTTTGAAATAAACTTGTTAAAAAATAAGAGATTTATCAATACTGACAAAATTATTTTTGAAGATTTAATTGAATATTTGGAGACACGTCCCTTTGAAAGTTCAGATTTTGGGGAGTACCAATGTTGCCTATCAAACGAAGTTGGAAAAATCGCCTCAAAATCAGTTGCTATAATAAGAGGTTAGTATGCTTGAGAAAGACAAGAAGAATAATCCCTGCAGGTTCCCAGCACTAACAGGTGTGTTACTAACAGGCAGCGCGGGCTACAATGGCAATTAACAAAGCTTTCAGGCAATTAAGCAGTTGCTGTTGCCATGAATTATCTGATTTATTTATTTTTTTTAAAAATACGGTTGACCTGCAATATCAACATTTTTCAACATCATCCATAAAAATCTAAAAACACCGGTGCGGTACAACATTTTATATTTTGTAACTTTTTATTTGGCATTACAACAGGAGATGTTGATCACTAATACAACTAAAGTTTATGCTTTAGAACACAAACACACTGAATAATATAATTAATTCTAATTCCTTTTTACTCTATAAAACCCTTTTGTCTATGCTCATAAAATCGATGGTCTAGGACTGACTGTGACTTTTTTCACTTGATTTTTTTCTTCTTCTTCACTTTTTGATTGATCTTTGAATTTCCTAGATCCATGGGTGTCCGTGCACTGAGTCTTTGTCCTTGAAGCCACTCTTTAGATTCTTACTCTAACCTTTGAGGATATCATCGAGTGCATTTGTATTGAATTATGCTGGAATAATAAGTTGTTCTGGTTCTCTTGTAGTTAAAGGTTGGAGTATCTTAAGATATTTGAACAGTGTTTGGCGTTCTTTTAGACTGGATTGTGTTTCGCATACCTTTTCTATATTGGATTAAAATCAATCTTTAGTTGTATTTCACTCTCTGTATTTGAAAATCACAGTTCATATTGCTTTCGTCAAGTGATAACTAGTTTCATCTGGTTGTGGATGTCAGAAACTATGACTGGTTTTACTGGTAAATTAATATTAGATATCTTGACAGTGGTTGTTGGTAAAATTGACCGGAAAACATCAAACAACGCACTATATACAAACTCTTTATCTTCTTAAAATGTTCTTATTTGAATCAGAACCTCATGTCTTTCTTAAGACACAATCTACATAATTTCTTTGAAAAGATGGTGAAACGGAAGAGTTTCAAGAGAAACGAAATGGAAGAGAAACCAAAATTCTTCAAAATGGATGCTTTCCATTTCATGTCAAGCCATTAATATTGAAAAATATTATTTTTAATTTAAAAAAAATCTTCAATCAAAGAGGTTTAAGAGACATCTTGTGTTTTGAAAAACTGAAATGGAAGAGAAACCGAAATTCTTCAAAATGGACACTTTTCATTTCATGTCAAGCCATTAATATTGAAAAATATTATTTTATATTTGAAGAAAAATCTTCAATGAAAGAGGTTCAAGAGACGTCTTGTGTTTGGAAGAAACCGAAATGGAAGAGAAGCCGAAATTCTTCAAAATGGACGCTTTCCATTTCATGTCAAGCCAAGCGATGTTTTATATTTGAAGAAAAATCTTCAGTCTTTTCTTTTTTCACAAGCTGGTTAATTGTCAGTTCAGATATCTTGACTTGAAGGATGGCACACAAATGGTGGCTCTTGGTACCTTTACTGGAATACTGAAATTCCTTCTTATTCTTGAATTTTGCAATGAAATGACCACTCTTATGAAATATCCAGTCACATGCCACAATGACGCAGGCTCTTGTTGTTCCTCAATGTTTTACCTCTTATATGTAATGCAGAATTATATAATTATGAAATGGCTGAGGAATGGAAAACAGACAATTCAACCGTCTTTGAATGTCAATGTCAGTGTTCTTGCAAAATTATGTAATTCCTTAAATCTTGTACTTAAATACCTTTGACGACTTATGGTGAACGCTTTTTACCACTAGAAAAACATTTGAATGCTACAATCATATTTATTTAATGCAACTCCCATTTGCAGAGATGTAACTCTAGCTATACTGTTCCTCACAGCATCAGCAGCTGCCCGCTTTGTGAAGACCCTGAGCAACATTTCCATCCCAATGAGCCAAAAGTTGAGACTTGAGTGCACATTCAGTGGAGCCCAGAAATTGTTTGTGACCTGGTTCAAAGATGGCAGACAACTCTATGCATCATACAGATACAATACAAAAGTCACAGATAACTCCTGCATTTTGGAATGTCTTCATGAATGTGACAAGAACACCACAGGAAAATACTCTTGTGAAGTCTCCAATGCCTTTGGAAGAGATATTTGCCATGCTAATGTGACTGCAGTGACGGGTTTGTATACTATGGATTTCAGTAATGCTCTATGCATTTACTATTATTACGTTATTCATTTTGGGCCTCTCAATTTTAAATAAAAGCTACCCGTAATTGACACTTCTCCAATATGTAAGCCTATATATAATTTTTTGGACTAAAGGTTTCCAATCCTCTTCATCTCAGAACCTGCCCGTTTTGTGAAGAAGTTGACAGATCAATTCATTCCAATGAGTAAAAAGCTAAGACTTGAATGCACATTCACCGGAGCTCCAAAAATGTTTGTCACTTGGTACAAGGATGGCAAACAGCTGTTTGCTTCATATCGATACAACACCAAAGTTACATCAGACTCCTGTATCCTGGAGTGTCTGCATGAGTGCAATAATGAGACTACAGGAAAATACTCATGTGAAGTTTCAAACGTTTATGGAACGGATATATGTCATGCTGAAGTTGTGGCAGTTACAGGTTTGTAATTTGTACTGGACCCTTGCCTGCCCATCTTTCAAAGTTCCATACCCATGGATTTTGCCCATGGATATAAAAGGAATAGTTTGATATTGCAGCGTTGGACCGCATGTCACCTGGAATGGTGTAATTTTTGTTCGTCGTGTTTTTTGTTTGTTTGCGGTTGGCAACAATATGGTGTGCTGCTATGACATTTTGCACGTTCATTGAAGTGGCCCATGCGTCTTAATTCAAATCTGTTTTATCCTGTATCAAGGCTACAGTGAGGGCTGGCATGTTTTTTGAGTGCTTGTTGTTGCGGGATATTGATCAACTTTGCGATTGCATCTGCAAGTTTCCATGCTTAAAATTGATTGCATACTTTAGCAAATTTGAGGAGTTTAATGATTTTAAAGAACAATCCGCATGTTGTAAAGGTTGATATGTTGCCTGTTTCTATAGTTCTTGTCGTTGTTAAGGAAGTCATTTAAATGGATCTGATGCTGTTCTTCGTAGAGCCTGCCCGCTTTGTGAAGAGGTTGACAGACATGGCTATCCCACTCAGTCAGAAACTGAGACTTCAGTGTACATTCACTGGAGCACCAAAGATGTTTGTCACATGGTACAAAGATGGAAAACAACTGTATGCTTCATACAGATACAATACAAGGATCATTGAGAACATGTGCGTCTTGGAATGCCTCCATGAATGTAACAATGGCACTCCTGGAAAATACTCTTGTGAAGTTTCAAATTCCTTTGGCACTGATATCTGTCATGCCAATATAACTACAGTTACAGGTTTGTATAGCATCCTAAAGGTTGATATGTTGCCTGTTTTTATAGTTCTTGTCGTTGTTAAGGAAGTCATTTAAATGGATCTGATGCTGTTCTTCGTAGAGCCTGCCCGCTTTGTGAAGAGGTTGACAGACATGGCTATCCCACTCAGTCAGAAACTGAGACTTCAGTGTACATTCACTGGAGCACCGAAGATGTTTGTCACATGGCACAAAGATGGAAAACAACTGTATGCCTCATACAGATACAACACAAGGATCATTGAGAACATGTGCATCTTGGAATGCCTCCATGAATGTAACAATGACACTCCTGGAAAATACTCTTGTGAAGTTTCAAATTCCTTTGGCACCGATATCTGTCATGCCAATATAACTACAGTTACAGGTTTGTTTAGCATCCTAGTTTACTTGTTTACAAATTTATTTCATGTTTAGGCAGACATAGGATAAAGATAAATTCGCTAATTTCTTGTTCTCAGAACCTGCCCGATTTGAACAGAAGCTTAAGGACAAAAAAGTTGCCATGAGCAAAAAATTGAAGCTTGAGTGCACATTTACCGGAGCTCCTAAAATCTTTGTCACTTGGTACAAGGATGGGAAACAAATATATGCCTCTTACAGATATAATACTCAAGTTGTTGGAAACACCTGCACTCTAGAATGTTTACATGAATGCACCAAAGACACTCCTGGAAAACACTCCTGTGAGGTGTCCAATTTCTATGGAAGTGATATCTGTCATGCTGAAGTGGTCACAGTATCTGGTTAGTACACTTTTAAAGGCCCTTTATATTAATGTTGGTTGGAATTCAAGTTGATTCTGTAGCGGAAGCCAGTGATTTTCAAGCATGATGGTCATGATATTCATGATGCTCATCCAATGTGATTCCTCTTAGGACCTGCTCGTTTTGTGAAGAAGCTCACAAACCAGAATCTTCAATGGGGGCAAAAGTTGAGGCTCGAATGTTCCTTCACAGGAATTGAAAAAATGTTTGTCACATGGTACAAGGATGGCAAACAGCTCTATGCGTCATACAGATGCAACACAAAAGTAATTGGAAACACTTGCGCTTTGGAATATCTTCACGAGTGTGATGTCAATACTCCTGGAAAATATTCTTGTGAGGTTACAAATGAAGATGGATCAGATATTTGTCATTCGCTGGTCACCCTTGCGACAGGTTAGTTAACTGCAGTCAGCTTATTTGAATGAATTTTGCAGATCAAGTTCCAACTTTTCCATTCTTTACAATACTTTTCAGTATGCTCATTTTTTCCCCAAATACTTTTTTTATTATTATTTTTTTTTTTTGGTCTCAAAGAGATCACACTTCTCTTGATTAATTGCTAGCATTTTAACAATGAAAAATGGAAATGACTATCATCCCAAATGAAACAAAAATAACAATTTGATTATTTTATAAAACGATTTTATATAGTATACTGACAAGTATATATAGTATACTGGCACTGGTGCACAATAGTCAAATGAAAAATAGTATTATTTTAATATAATTTACATAATATTATATAAAATATTATATGTATTAATATTTTAAACACTTAGCATTGATTTTTCTACTTCTACTATAATTTTAAGTGCCATTTTTTAATTTGTTTTTTGTTTGTTTCAATTTAATTTAGTTTTAGTACTTTAGTACTTCAAATTTTTGTACTGTATTTCAGAGTTTATCTAATGTTTATGCTTTATTTTATCCCAGATTTACTTAAATTATCATAAACATAACAACACTAATGCAAACTAAAACACTGTTGCAAAAATGCATTGAAAAGTGCATTAAATACAAACTGCTTTATGTTGTCCATAGCTTACACTTCAAGCTTAATTTGAATACATTTCACTGTAATATCACTTTTAAAACACTGCGAGTATTCTAATAAGCAAATTTAATTATGCTTTTCCACCATATTCTGGTTTACATTTAAGAGGAATATAGTCTTGGACTGAAAGCTTTTCTTTTCTAGAAGTCAAATTGAAAGGCTAGAGTAGACAGGGGCATTGCAAATATGAATAATTGTGTTTAACTATCAGAAAAAACGTCTCAGGTTACGTATGTAACCCTGGTTCCCTGAGAGGGAACGAGAGCTGCGTTGTCAAACGCGATGGGAACGCTCTGCGTGAAGCGTCTGTACAATCAGTCCAATGAGAGAGTAAGACGTCAGGTGACGTCATCGACCAGGAAACTATAAAGCACCCTTGAGATCAGACCGCGACAGCTTCTGTGAAAGGCCTGGAGCAAGTCGATCAGGGCATGCAGGAAGTATGGCAGGCAAACGCAGCTCTCGTTCCCTCTCAGGGAACCAGGGTTACATACGTAACCTGAGACGTTCCCTTTCAAGGGAACTTCGAGCTGCGTCGTCAAACGCGATGGGAACCCCATACCCACTACGTCATGCTGAGAAATGCCCGTTCTGTGTGAAGTCCTTGCGCACACTAAGAAGCAAGCAACCTAGCCCCAGGAGTGGAGAGGCCAAGTTCATAAAATCTGACAAATGTATGCGGAGAGGACATCCTGCCGCATTACAAATATCAAAAAGGGAAACACTCGGAATAAAGGCCGTAGAGGTCGCCATAGTAATCATTCTAGTAGAATGGGCCCGAACAGCCATAGGTGAAAGCTTTTCAGCCGCTTCATAAGCCAATGATATAGCCTCGACTATCCATTTGCTCATAACCTGTTTAGATGCAGGGGACTCTTTCTTGAGTGACCCAAAGCAGACAAATAATTGTTCAGACTTACGCCACAGGGCAGCTCTGTGAACGTAGGCATCTAATGCCCGAACTGGACATAACAGGTTCGGTCGTTCCTGATCTGGGGTATTAAAAGGTGGAGGATAAAAGGCCTGCAGCACTATAAGGCCCCCAAAAATTAACTGGGACCTAAGGAGTATAATCCGGTCTAGGGTATAGAAATGCTTTCACCATACCCGGTGCAGATTCCAGGCATAAAGGAGCAACCGACAGGGCATGCAAATCTCCTAATCTCCGGTAAATGAAACAGCAAGGAGAAATGTTTTCAAAGTGAGGAATTTTTCTGAAACCTCTTCAATGGGCTCAAAGGGAGCCAAAGCCAGACCCTCAAGTACAATGGCCAAATCCCAAGCCAGTGCTCTGAGTGCAGTGCAGGTCTCAACCTCATGTACCACCGAGAAAAACTAGTAATTAGAGGATCTCTCCCGATAGAAGTACCGGGAGGCCGATATACTTAAACCTTTAAGGTATACGCCACGTAAACCTTTAAGGTAGGAGGAGATAATCCAGCAGAGAAACGGTCTTGCAAGAAATCAAGAACTGTACCAACAGGGCAGTTAACAGGATCTTGGTGACGTTCACCACACCAGATGGAGAATAATTTCCATTTCAATGCATATAGTTTCTCTCGTGGAAGGAGCTCTGGCTTGGAGAATGGTCTCAACGACCTCAGTCTAAAGACAGGATTCTATGAGCCGGGCCCCCTCAGAGGCCAAGCCAAGTTTTCCAAACTCCAAATGAGGGTGAACTCCCGGGAGCAAAGATATCGGGAAATGCATACCGGTGTAGTGTTAACCACACCTAATACATCACATCCAGTCCAAGCAGAGCTGGATGTGTGAGGAGGAACCAAATAGAGCAATGCGTTGTACCAACAATGTGAAATGTCGACTGCCTTTAGTTTGACCCTAAGTTCTCCCTAAGAAGCTCCACCACCTCGGGGGTGAGTCTCCATTCCCTGGGCCTCAGCCCCTGCCTCAACAGGATATCTGCTCCGATATACGAGACCATCAGTGTTTTATCCGAAAGGACAAACACATAGTGACCTCTAGGGTCTGGCAGGAAGTATTGAGATTTTCGGGAATACCGCCATCACTTTTAACCAATTATGTGCTAAAAGGTAGATGGTCACTCCCATGATCATGATCACCCCCAACTTGTGAGGGAAGCATCCGTCATTATGCTTCGACAAGAAGCCCCCAAAAACTGGGCTTGGGCGAGGGACCAAGGTTCTTCGACATGACCGAAGCACGAAGGCAAAGCCGCGTGACCTTGATCATGCGAAACGTTTTTCTCCTCGGAGAAAACCCCTTGGTCCTGAGCCATCACTGCATGGGCCTCATGTACAAAAGGCCAAAAGTAACTACATTGGACACAGCTGCCATGAGAGACACCAGTCTAAAAAATGCTTGACGGTGAGTAACTGGCCTAGATATACCCCCCAACTTGTGAGGGAAGCATCCGTCGATAACATTATGCGTCGACAAGAAGCTCCCAACAGTGGGCCTGGGCGAGGAACCAAGGTTCTTCCACAAGATTGAAGCACGAAGGCAAAGCCGCGTGACCTTGATCATGCGAAAAACGTTTTTCTCCTCGGAGAAAACCCCTTGGTCCTGAGCCATCACTGCATGGGTCTCATGTACAGAAGGCCAAAAGTAATTACGTTGGACTCAGCTGCCATGATATATACCCCATTTACTGCTGTAAAAGGCCACACCTAGAAAAGTGGTCCTCAGAGCACACTCTTCTTGGCGTTGAGCAACAACCCCCAACATCTTAAAATGAGACAGAATGACATCTCAATGCTGAACTGCCACATGCTCAGATTGAGCTAGGATCAATCAATCATTGATAGTATAATACGCAAATGCCCTGGAGTCCAGAGGAGCCAGAGCTGCATCCGCGCATATTGAAAACAAAGGTGTGGGGTGAGAACCTTGGCTGAATGGGAGAACCCGATATTGGTATGCTTCGCCCCCAAAGCAAACCTCAGGAACCTCCTGTGATGAGGATGGAAAGAGAGAGTCGCACCCCAGAGGTTGCCGAGGAGAAACGATTTCTCAAAACCGTCCCTGCCCCGGAGCAGCCCTCAGAAGCCTGATAGCCTCATTTTTTTTGCGACAGGACTTCTTGTCTAAGCTTTATTAGACATTATGACAGTCCTCAGATCTTGCCTACCTCTTAACTAGCTTAGTTCCTACGACCCTCCTCGGAGGACCGTTGGATAAAGCAGGCACCTCGGCGTCCTGAAACGGCGAACCGGCAGGGAAACCGAACTGACTGCTCTTTTTTAAGGCTCGTTTGGGGACACTGAGACCTTGGTGCCCTGAAACGGCGAACCGGCAGGGAAACCGAACCGTCAGTGCTGCGACCCTCCTCAGAGAGTCGCACCCCAAAGGGCACTGAGGAGAAACAATTTCTCAAAACCGTCCCTACCCCAGAGGGGACCACCCTTAGAAGCCTGACCGCCTCGGCGTCAGGGCTTCTCCTTTGTCCAAGCTTTTTTAGAGATAAAACAGTCCTCAGATCTTGCATATCTCTAACTGGCTAGAGATGAATAAGATAAGATCATAAAATGCGCAATATCGGAAAATATTTGGAATGGGTCAGTCAGACATGATTATGACCACTTATTACGTTTTGTTTTGTAGAAATCCTTTCTTTAAAACGAATTTCGTTTTGAATAAATTGCATCTTCATTTTAATTTTTTTTTCATCAACGAATTGCCTGGATTAATTAATAAAAAGCAAATATAGTGATCAGGACACGTGCCGGCGCGTGACTGGAGCGTGACTCATACATGAACTGAACCTCGCATATTAGATACAAAATCTGAGAAGTGTATATATATAGTAAGCTTGAAATGTCTACTTTTAAACAAAACAAACAAGCTAAAAGAAATTGGCTGCTCTCTGCTTATGTTTAGGCTAATTCATATGAAGTGTGCATTACTCTTTATTCGCGTTTACTACCGCGAAGATGCTTGCATCGTCAATGCAATCTTTATCTTTGCAGCAGCTGACATAGAAAACACGTTGGGTCAGTCAGACATGATTATGAACACTTATTACGTTTTGTTTTGTACAAAGCCTTTCTTTAAAACGAATTTCGTTTTGAATAAATTGCATCTTCATTTATTATTTTTTTTTCATCAACGAATTGCCTGGATTAATAAATAAAAAGCAAAGATAGTAATCAGGACACGCGCCGACGCGTGACTGGAGCGCGATTCATACATGAACTGAAACTCGGCATATAAGATACATGTCTTAATGATCTGAGAAGTGTATATATATATAGTAAGCTTGAAATGTCTATACTTTTAAACAAAACAATTACAAGCTAAAAGAAATGGACTGCTCTCTGCTATAGGCTTATTCATATGAAGTGTGCATTAGGCTACTCTTTATTCGTCTTCACAACCGTGAAGATGCCAGTTTGCATCGTCAATGCAATCTTTATCTTTGCAGCAACTGACATAGAAAACACTAGTTTATTAATAAATAATTTCAGCTCGCGGCGCGTGATCTTCAGAAATGCGCTCCCCTCTCTAGAGGAAATATCACCACTCTGCTCACATTCTCTGGTGTGAGTAATGTGCATCTCCTGTTTTCTAATAGTTGATAGACAGCTTTTAGATGTATTATTGGAACCGACACTCTCTGGTTGAACGTGTCATCATGTGTGATGCCGTCTGAGCCTTATCTCGCAATTTTTAATTAGTCATGCGGTAATACCGTATACCGCGGTAAAATAGGGAGGAGGTTTGACGGTATGAAAGTTTGGATACCGCCCATGCCTACTACGCACATGGCACCCTATATCGTTAATATAACACGTGAACCCAAGACGTTATAAATCCTTTAGCGTGAATATGACACGCACACCCTACCCCACACCTAAACTTAGCCCTCACAGCGTGTGTTATATTAACGATAACGGGTGCCATGTGCGTAGTATAGCGCCGTTTTTGCATATAGCGTTGTATATTACGTTAAAGGATGAGAATGCGTTGGTATTTTGCTTTTAATATTAGTGACCTTGTGTGAAATGTGTTTTGTTTTTTAGAACGCAAAATTCCACCAACTTTCACTAAGAAGCCCTCAGAACACATTGAGGATGCTGAGGGCAAATTGATGAAGCTTGAGGGTCGAGTATCTGGTTCACAACCTCTGTCTGTAAGCTGGTACAAAGATAACAGTGAACTCAACACTTCTGACAACTATGACATTTCCTTCAAGGACAACACTGCTTTGATATGTCTCAAGAAGGCCAGTGTCAAAGACAGCGGAGTTTATACATGCAGAGCTTCGAATGAAGCTGGCACTGCCTCCTTCCAGGTGGTGGTTAACATCACAGGTAGTCAATATGGTTTACTGCATGATTTCTTGTTTCTCACTTATTTCTGTATTCCCCTTTCCTCTTTGCATGTTAATTATTTTTGTGATTTTGTGTGCTAATGTGATGCTGCTTTCTATTGTACTGCATAAACATGTACCCCCTACTTTTCACTGAAAAAGAACAGATGAAAATGCTGAAATTCTTCACTTTTTTAATACCTAGGGCAAAAAAGGCCACCGAGTTTTGACATTCCTCTAAAACCAGTAACAGTTAGTGCGGGCGAAAGGCTAAACCTTAGCTGCCATGTCTGCGGGTCTCCCCCAATGAAGATTCAGTGGATGAAAGACAGAAGGGAGGTCACATCCTCTGCTAACACCAGGATGGTGTTTGTGGATGGCACAGCCACCCTGGAGATAAACCAGACATACAAATCTGATGCAGGAGATTATCTGTGCAAGGCAACCAACAATGCTGGTAGTGAATTCTCCAAGGCCAAAGTCATATTCAAAGGTAATTAGAATTATCTAACTTTTCTCTGTAATAATAAATAATGTGCATTTCAATGCAGCGAAGGTAAATATGTAGTATTATTATTAACCTTAAATATTCTTGCTTTGAACTCTTCACATGTGATTAGTTTCTTTGCTTCATTTTCTACTTCTGGGTCTAATATTCTCAACCTTTCTAATAGTACCAAGTAGATAAAAGCCTATATCTAATTATCTTATTTCATCATGATGCATTTTGGTATCTTCATCTTAATAATACCCACATCTTGTTTTGTTCCACTTAAATGCTTTGGATCCACCTGATCTTGCTGTTTCTTAAATAGTTTTACCTTTTTTTCCCCATAGTGCACAACTAAGCTGCAGTGATCTTGATAATGTTTTCAAAAGATTTGCTTTCACATGCATATGTATTCTTCAGTAACCAAGTATCTTTTTATACATGCATATTGTCTAAATAGCAAAATGACATATCTTGCCAAATAAAAAGTCCTTACAAGTTGTGAGTTTAATGGCTCACAAGTTTTGTGAACGTTTAATGGATATTTACTGAACTTGTTAAAATAGTGGAATATGCCAAGTATCCTTATGTAGATTTCAGTCAATTTTTATTATTTGCTTAATGTGTTGTTCCATTGCCGGTATTACTCAGATAAAACAGCACTTGCAACAGCACCGGCAGCCCCCACAGCACCTCAGACAGTTAAAAAACTGGATAACTTGTTCTTCATTGAGGAGCCCAAGGGCGTTCATGTTATTGAGAGTAAGTTTATGCTTTTTGTTGAACAGTGTAGATATGTCATTTTTTTTAGATTAGAATTAAATGTACACAATATGGAAATCACATTAAATGGAAATGTCCATTAAATGGAAATCACATCATATTCTGGATTACAGAGGGTACGGCTACCTTCATTGCTAAAGTTGGTGGTGATCCCATTCCCAATGTGAAGTGGATGAAGGGCAAATGGAGGCAGATGACTCATGGTGGGCGTGTCAACATTCATCAAAAAGGCCAAGAGTCTAAACTGGAGATTAAAGAGGTGACCAAATCTGACTCTGGTCAGTACAGATGTGTTGCCTCAAACAAACATGGAGAAATTGAGTGCAGCACAGACTTGAATGTTGATGAGAAAAAAGATTCTGGGCCAGAGATGGTCAAACTGAAGAAGTGAGTCTGAAATTGGGATTTTCTTTGTCAGCAAAGCTCAAAATCACAATTCCGTAATGATTATAAACTTGCACTCTGTTTTGTTACGTTCAGGACTCCATCAAAGCAGAAAAGTCCAAAGGAAGATAAAGACATTGACATTGTTGAGTTGCTAAGAAATGTAGATCCAAAAGAGTATGAGAAATATGCTCGTATGTATGGAATCACAGACTTCCGAGGTCTTCTTCAAGCTATTGAGTTTCTGAAGAAGGAGAAGTGTGAAGAAAGTGGAAGACCGGTAGATACATCTACATTGTTTTGTCTTAACAGAGTTACAAATCTATTGTTTTCTTACATCTTGTTGAGATTGAAATCTGCAACAAATAGCTTTAATAGGTGCCCTTGTTTTTTGAATCAGGAAAGTGAACATGGAAGAGAAAGTGATGAGGATTTGGCTAAGCTTGTGGCTGATTTGCAGAGGAGAATGGAACAAAGTGAAGTATGTTCCTTCTTTGGGAAGTTTAAGTAACACCGCTTCAATTTTCAGCTTATGCTTTATCAGATGCATGCTGATGACCTAAATGTATGAATATTTTGTTTTTGCAGCCTGTCACCCTGCTTAACGACATCACAGATCAGTCAACACAAGTTAACAAAGAGGCTGTGTTTGAGTGTGAAATCAAAATCAACTATCCCGAAATTACACTGTCTTGGTATAAAGATGCACAAAAGCTAGAAACTAATGATAAATACGACATTAAACTCATGGGTGACCGCCAAATATTGAAGATCAAGAACTGTCAGACCAGCGACCAGGGAAATTACCGGGTCGTTTGTGGGCCACATATATCCAGTGCCAGACTGACAGTGTTGGGTAAGTCCATTTTAAAGACATTGTACTTTGCATTAAAACAACATTGATGAACATTTTACAAAATGAGGCCCCTTTTCCTCAATATTCTACAAAGAGTAAAGGTCATGTGCAGAACCATCCCCTGGTAAGAGGGTAGAATTGCTTTGTATAAGAAATTTAATTATCAGAATTGTATAAAAGGGCCATCTATATTGTCTATTCATGTAAGAAAATTACTAACCTCTTCTCGTTCAGCTACTTACTAGCAATTGCAAAGCATTCTTCATCCCCCCCCCCCCCCCCCCCCTTGTGCTTTAAAATTACTCGGCTACAGTGGTGTTGATTATGTACCAACAAAGTGTTGGACAAAAAAAAAAAAAAAGTGAGGGCCTTTGAAAGCACATTTACATTTCTTCTGATTTCTTTGCTCTTTTTTTGAATACAGTGAAATGACAAATGAAATGCATTTTGAGACAATTAACCATTCAAATCCTTTTATGTAATTTTTAGCTGATCAAATTCAGTTCACCAAGCGCATTCAAAATATTGTGGTGAATGAGCATCAGTCTGCCACTTTTGAGTGCGAGTTGTCTTTTGACAACGCGGTCGTCACCTGGTTTAAAGATGCATGGGAGCTTAAAGAGAGCCTGAAATATACCTTCAGATGTGAGGGACGAAGGCACTTTATGATCATCCGCAATGTAACCTCTGACGATGAAGGTGTGTACATTAATCCTCCTAGTGGCTTGCTATAAATGTAGAATTAAATAGATTTAAACAAAATTAACTTCACTGAAAATCTTTTAGGCGTGTACTCTGTGATTGCTCGCCTGGAGCCCATTGGTGAAACTAAAAGTACAGCTGAGCTTTATTTGTCAGGAAAAGGTAAAATCCACAGCAACATCACATTATGGCTTGTTTACTAGAGATTAGTCAACAGCAAATTACATTTCATCTTCTTTTGCAGAATTTGAAATAAGAACACGTTCTTTTGGTAAGTGGTTTGTTATGCACTAAATTGTTTCTGAGGATTAATCGTCTCTTACTTACTCTTCAAAAACACCAACTAATTTTTTTTACTAAATCTGCAAAACGTATGAGCAAAGAAATAAAAATATAAAATGTATCTCAACCTATCCAGATTTTCCTGATACATCGATATATGTACCAGATGTGTCATCTCTGATTAGTTTTAAAGGTAAGGTATAAATAAATAAACAAATATATAAATAGAAGGTCATGAAGTTTCACTTCATCTAACAATGATGCAATTGTTACCTTTTGTTTTAAAAGATGAATCCTCAGAATTTCATAATGAAGAACAATTTGAAATAACAGGTACTACTTCAAATTAGAAATAATCACTAATCTTTCTTAAACCTTAATATGTGAACTTGATGAGTACTTTCACTAAAGTACACTAAGCTTCCATCATCTCATCTCCCGAAAAGGATTGATAAACTAACATTACCATATTACCATCAGCACCTCACCATGTAATCCCACATTAATCTCACACTCACATCTAAAGTGGGTGTTTAATAAAATATAACTAATGTAATAAAATCTGATCCTAGAATTGTTCTTTTTCTTTCTTTCTTTCTTTCTTTCTTTCTTTCTTTCTTTCTTTCTTTCTTTCTTTCTTTCTTTCTTTCTTTCTTTCTTTCTTTCTTTCTTTCTTTCTTTCTTTCTTTCTTTCTTTCTTTCTTTCTTTCTTTCTTTCTTTCTTTCTTTCTTTGAATTTGCTTTTGCTTTTTTTTCAAAAAATTGCTGTTACACAACTGTTTTTGTATATAACAAAAAATCTTGTTGTATGGTAGAGTGTCAGAAATGGAAATTTCAAGAGGAGTGTGTAACTCGTGAATTCTCTTCACTGCAAGGTATACTGATTAGAAGTCTTAGAGTCTTTTACTTAGAGCATAACATTATGCTCGTCTTGTTTGTATGTGACGAGTTTCTTCACTCATTTTCATTTTAATGATTCTTCATTTCATCTTTTAAATCCCTCTTTTTTTACATATATTTTGTCAAAGCTTTAATGTGGTATTCCTTTGCTTTTTAACATAACTGACTGTTAAACATCATCACTCCCATCCCTCAATAACCAGGTATTCCATCATTTTCACTTCAGCATCATTAACATTTTTAATCCACAGGTATTGTGCTGTAAACTTTGTGTATGTGTGTTTGAAACTGAATTTGTGTGTCTATGTTCATGCCTAAGTTCTTGTTTCATGTTTTCATTAGACTTGAAGAAACCTGTTGAGGAGTCCGTAACAAAACGCCTAGTCGAGAGGACAGAGGAGGCGCCTAAGAAAGGTATTGGATAAGGGCAAAATGCTTGCACCAGACTTTGCTTATGGCTGTCCCAGATTATCTCTTAACATTTATGTACAGTATGCCAAGCCAACTGCTTTATTTTTTTCCTTCCAGTTAAACACTTACAACATGTCTGTGCTGAAACAAAGACATTTTTTGTGCGGGAGTTCTGTTTGTGTATTATGTCATTCTGCATTTTTTTATGTACTTTTTATGATTGTCCTTGATCGTATGTCCATAAATGTTTTCTTCTAATGCGTGTGCAATCATGCTAAAAGCATGGACACTTTGACTACTTAAACTCTGCTTAAGCTTTACAGCTGTATTTTAACAAAGCTTTTATGTACCTAAAATATGTGAGTTGTCTATTTTAACTCTTTTTTTTTTTTTTTTTTTTTTTTTTAAAAAAAAAACTTTTTGTTTTTTTGTTTTTAAACTTAAATGTTATGCTATTTGTATGTCCAGCTGTACTTTGAATTGTGAAGCACTTTGGTCAACATTCGTGTTGTTTTAAGGTGCTATAGAAATAAACTTGACTTTGACTTTGACTAAAGTTATGAAGCAACCAGAAGAGAAACCTGGAACAACGTTTGTACAGCCTTCAGTTCCCGAGAAAGGTATTATTATGTCCTTGCTTGACTTTTTACATTGTTCATGTGTTTCTTCCTCTGTGTGTTCATTGTTTTCCACCAAAATATCTAAACCAAATCTGTTTTGTGAGTTTGGTATGTTACCATATCAAATTTGTGTAAAATTCCTGTGATGCCATGATATTTTAAAGAATCTGAAGACAAGAAGCCTGTTGAGGAAAAAGTCCTATCTGTCAAGGTGACAGGGCAAAAAGAACAACCCACACCCAAAGGTATTATCAGCTATGTGTTTTCAGTGTGTATACTGTTAAATACGTTCTGTATTGATTGTATGTCTAAATGTTTTCTTTATCCATTTCAAATTTATGTATATTATGTGTAAATGTTGATATTTGTGTAACTGTAATTTGCAGTTTCTTCTTGTCATTTTCTTAATATCTTGGCATTCTATAATTCTTCACATATTGTTTATCTGTGATGTACCCAGAAATGTCTAAAACCTCTGTGTAATTCCTGTCTTTGTGTTTGTGTTGTCAGTTTCATTTAAGAATTAATAGTAATATCAGTGTTAATTATATATATTCTAAAACCTACACCATCAGAGCCTAAACCTCAGGTGCCAGCAGAACCAAAAGTTCCAGTGGCTGAACCAAAGCCTGAACTTAAGTCTGAGCCAAAAGTTCCAGTGGCTGAACCAAAGCCTGATCCTAAGTCTGAGCCAAAAGCTCTACCTAAACTTGAGCCCAAGCCGGAGGTAAAAGCTACACCAAAACCTGAGGCTGAACCTAAGCCTGCAGCTGCAAAGAAGGTTGAGGCACCTTCTGTCAAAGGTATTGTGTGTGATTTGTTGTCTGTTCTGCATTTTTTTCTTTGTGTTTGATTTGTGAGCATGTCTGTATGTGTCAAGTAAGATATGTACACATATTTTCATAAATTTGTTGTATGTGCAGTCCTCAACTCTTGTTCAACTTAAGAACATAAAGTCTCATCTGCTTTGTTTTTTTGGTTTTACTGTATGCTACTTTGTTTTTTTAAAAGCACCCGAAGCACCAAAGAAGCTAGAAGCTGCACCTCAACCATCCTTAGTTATTAAAAAAGATGAGGCTTTACCTCTAAAGTCAGATACTACTCAAATAAAAGGTAACTTAAATCTCAATACTTAAAAAGCACAATTATTGAGTATAATTCTTGCAAACCGCAAACCACGGTTTAACTGTTTGTTTGTTGTCTGTTTAAAGCTTTGTCACCAAAAATGGTGCTCTTGGAAAGCATGTGTAACTCTTCTTTTGATCTACTAATTGATTCTTTTTTATTATATGAGCTTCTGCATTCTACTTTGAATGCATATCTTTTCATGATATACTGTATAACACATGTGTTCTTTTAAAGCTCTTGTGGAGATGAAGGAAATTGAAGTACCAAAAGTAAAGCTAGATAGAAAACCAGAGCCTGCACTTGTTGCTGCTGAGCCACCAAAGAAAGAAGCCTCTACACTACTACAAGAAGAATCTATCAAAGATCATTTGCCTGTCCTCTCCGAGCCATCAAGTGTAGACCCAGCTAGACAGTTTAAACCTACACAAAGCCAGCATCCTGAGCCAGTTAGAAAACAAGAAGTCACATCAGCTCCACCAGAGGTTATAGTTGAACCAAGAAAGCCACCTTCCCGAGAAGTTTCCCAAGCAGAATCAGTCAGAAACGTTGAACCTTCACCTAAACCTTCAGAGTTACTGCAAGCAGATCAAGCAAAAAAGCAAGTGCCACCGAAGAGTGAACCAACCCCTAAAATCAGTGAGCCAGCACTTGCCCACAAAAAGGAGGGTCATCCAGAGAAAGGTATTAATAAATCTTCATATTAAGCTCTTTAATGTGCCCTGCAATAATGCGGTAGAAGTACAAACTCTCTTAAAAGTTACTGATCTTATTTACTCTTCTTAATGTGCTGTTCTTTGTCTTGTAAAAATGTTATATCTACAAAGCGGTTGAAGTAAAGGCTGCTGAACTACCATCTGAGAAAAAGCCTTTGACTAAATCTAAAATGGAGACTGAGATGCCCCTAGCCAAAGGTATGCTTGATTGGTCATGGGAGATACAAATTGAATTTGTATCTCTGCATTACTAGATCTTTTTGTGGTACAAAAAAAAAACAAAACAGATGCCCTACTATTTACTGGGTAACCATTATTAACATTTTAATCATAATTAGATGGAAAACATTTTTTAATATTATTAATATATATTAATCTGCTATGAGGTAAATAAGTTTAAAGAACCTTCAATAACCCAAGTCACAGAAAAGTGTTGCATTTTGACTGTACTGCCAAAATAAACAATATCCCTAAACTTATAACAAATTATCCTTTCTAAATTAAAGTAGGGAAATGTGTTAACATACCCTTTGATGTTTCATGTTGGTATGCATGTTTTGTTGAAAACTCTTCTACCACCGTTGCATGGTGCAATCTTGAAAATCTTTCGTCTTTAAAGTCTTTGCAGCGTCTGAAGAAAGAATTGAACAAAATCCCTACACAGTGCAAGCAACTCAGAAGATTTACATGGAAGAAATGTTTTTGAAAGAGGAAATTGCGGAAGAGAGTAAAAGCATGCCTCATCAACCTGAGGAAATTTTGTCTCTTCAAGAACATATTATAAAGATGGATATGAGTCATCACAGTAGAGAATTAGCTCCTGAAGATTTGAAAATAGTTGAAACAGAGGTTTCCCTGATACAAATAAAAGAGATACCCGAGACAACCTCATCAAAGCAAGAAATGCATATTGAGAACATTGAAATTCCTTCAGAAGCTGTGGTGAATTTCAGCATTGAGTCGTCACTGAGAAGTCAAAATATAACACCAGATGAAAAGAAAAAAACGGCAGATATGCCTCTACAAAAGAGAGAAGACACCCCCAGAATAGAGATGGCCATTCAGAGAAAAATAGAAGCTCACAAAAAAGAGAATATTCACTTACAACAGTCTGTTCATGAAAACAACAGATCACAGGAGGAACCCCCTCAGATATCACCAGAGATAACACCATTAGTAAAACCAAAAGAAAATGGAACAAAAATGAAGGAAGTGCGTAAAGTACTTGAAAGAGGTAAACCTTATAATCTTCAGCAAATGCTTCAACTGGTAAATTGCAATCTTTACTTGAATTATCTGCCGAAAAGGCAATTGTGTTTTTCTTTTCTGTCTTAAAAGTCTTTTGTGGGCAATTTTTTGCAAAAGTTCCTCTTTAGCTTCTTGTATCTTGAATATGTTATAATTCTTAATTAGACTAGAAGACCCAGGCTGTTACAACTCCTGTGTCAAAAGTTGTTTCACCTTCAAATAGTACTTAAAAGGCTGGGGGATTTGGTGCTATTACTCTTCAGTTCTTGGTTCAGTATGTGAAAACGTGTCTGTATGCTCATCTGTAAATGTTCAGGGTCTATTTCTTGGTTTTGATCATGGCTTACTTTTATTTTAAGAACCAGGTTTAGTAAAGAAACCTGAACCGGAAGTCCCAAAGGCAACTGTGGCTCCAGTTGAACAGAAAACATTTCCTCCATCAAAAGGTATACAGCAAAACTGGAAGAAACACTTCTTTGATGATGTTTGTTTCATATATTCTTTTGTCGTTATGTTTAAATGTTCTTTGACCAATACAGTAACACATTTTTCCACATGTGCCTTTATTACTTAATTAAAGAGCCAGCTGTTGAAAGCAAACCTGAGGCACTGAAGCCAAGTGTGGCTCCAGTTAAACAGAAAATGCCTCTTTTTAAAAGTTATTCAAAGTCACAATGTGGTAGAACTCTTTTCTGGTCTGTTTGTCAGTCTTTGGTATGTGTTTGATTGTTTTGTTAGACTAATGATCTTTACATGGTTCTTGTCTTTTATCTTATCTTTGTTTTTATCGCTTGTGATTATGGCATTGTTTTATTTAAAGAGCCAAGTGTTGAAAATAAACCAGTTCCTGAAGTACCAAAGCGAACTGTGACTCCAGTAGAACATAAAACAATATATCCTCCAAAAGGTATTTAAAGCAAAACTGGCAAACATTTTTGCTGGTCTTATACTGCCCTACAAAGCAAAAAGGCAGTAACTGCAGTTTTGGTAAAGCATTAATTATTACAATTTTCATGACATTCAAGGCATCCTTTGTTATGTGACAAAACATCTTATGTTAAATGCGTGTCGTTTTAGAGAAAAATGGTAGTCGTTTGTACAGTAACTGCAAAAAGCCCTAGCAAAAGTCATTTTTCTCAGCTCTGCACTCTGCGTAGTTACTGCCTTTTTGCTTTGTAGGGCAGTATAGTCTTTGGTATGTTGTGTGATTGTTCTTATTTATGTTTAACTTTAAATGTTCATTGTCCATATACATCACATCTTATTTCATATTTGTCTTCACAATTTTTGGTTGATTATGGTATTATTTTATTTAAAGAGCCAACTATTGAAAAGGAACCATCTCCTGTTGCACCAAAGCCAACAGCAACTCCAATTGAACAGAAAGTCTCTCCACCCACAGGTAGAGTCTCTGTTTTCATGTCTTCTGTATCAATTGTTATTGTTGTTGGTGTTCCCTTGTGTTTTCAATGTGTCTTTAGTTTGTGCATTCTACTTTTTTAAGGATCTTTTAAATATTGTCTTGTTTTTACTGTACATGTTTAAAATACTAACTTTGACATTTGTTTTAAGTTTCTTAATCAATTATGGATGTGAGTTGTCTACTTTTGTATTACAATTTGTTTAAATATATATACTGTACCATTATGATTGATGGTCAAATTAAACTTTATTTAATTTTGGTGAAATGGTCAAATTAAAGTTTATTTAAAGTAAATTAATGGTAAGTATGCAAACCTGCATGACATTCTTTTTTTTCAAGAAACTCCAATTGAGATGTTTAATAGAATGTCTGAGCTATTGTATTCTATACCGTGATAGTGGATAGGGACCAGGGACGGTCAAGTTCCAGAAAATATTGACAACAAAATTGCCTCTTAAGTAGTCTATGGGCCCAAACACAAATCGCAAGTATCAAACACAAATCGCAAGTAACTTTGTGGGCGAATCTCGACACAAATATAAAATGGGTTGTTCTGAAGTAGCTACATTACTCATAGGTGTGGTTTGGGCATAACGTGCAATAAACCAATCAGAGCGTCTTCTCACATTCTCTTTAAGATCAGGCGTGCTTGTTCCA
Source organism: Pimephales promelas (assembly GCF_016745375.1). The sequence goes on from NW_024121488.1 coordinate 6,616,510, forward strand.
TGGCAGATTGCTATATTTATGCCGAATTTGCCAGGCGTATGCCACGAGCGGTTCACAGCTGAGGAGTAGGGATGGGCAAATGAAGCCTCATGAAGCACTGAAGCTTTTCCCTGACTGTTCCGCGAAAAAGTTTCGAAGCATCAAGAGTGTCGAAAACCGCGCCATCTTGTGGCAGGTCAAATTTATAGCAGCCATAAACCTGAGTGCGCAGCACCGTTGTTTTATCTATTAAGCACATATAAAAGCCTGACAACGCTAAATGTTCAGTTTTCTGATAATGTAATTCACACATTAAAGTGTGGCAATAAATTAAATTTAACAATTATATTAATACTTTTATAGAAATACCAACCATGAGTTGCTTTCATGGTCACTGTTTACTTTCATTGAATAGAAAAAAGCAGCAGGGTGTAATATTATAAGCATTTCCTTTTGTAACGTAGAAACGAGAGCAGATCATCTTAAGACAGGTTTCACGTGTGATTTGATACATTCGTATGCTGCCAATCCCATTGTACGAATGATCGTATGTTGTTAAATGTGGTGATAAATGTGCCATTTGTTTCACGTCCCTAAAAATTCACAGTTTAGAAACCTCGCCCCTAGAGTTTACATCATGGAGAAATGAAACACGACCAAGAAGAGGAAGTAATCGCATGAAAGAGAAATTGATCTTACTCTAAAAAACACCCATTAGCCTCATTAATTACAATCAAATATATTTATTTATATGTACAGGACTATATTAAATACAGTAACATTTGTAACATGGAACATTTACAAACATTATAAACATTATAAACTAGGCTATTTCTCACTCCACAGCAAATTCTTCAAATTTAACAGTATTTAGAACAGAACAAAAATGATAAATAAGTAGGTGTAAATTATGTATTAAACTATAAAATAAAACACATTAGGCTATAGTGGCATTCATTATAAACAATGGGCTAATTGGCTCACCTCTCTCATTCAGCAAGAATCCCAAATATGTTTCCATATTTGCCATGTAACATTCGGTTGCTAAACTATTATTATGTAAACGATGCTTTGTATTACACTTGTGTTTCAATATCCACTTAAAACAGCATCCTTCATTTGTGCAAAAATGTATTTGGTTAGGCGCTGAGCACACTGATCTATAATTTTAATTTGACATAATCTAGTCTTTAAAGTCCCCGTGAACCGGAAGTCGCAAACGATTTTTCTCCAGTGCTGTGACGTATTTCCAAGTGAAACGGAATATTGAACAGAGGGCAGGGTTTTACTCTAGCGCTCCTCCTCTCCATCTCTCGCTCATTGTAAACTAACGGTTTGAGGGGAGTGGTTAAGCGTTTCCCCACCCAAACTGTGAAACCTACGTCATCAGAAAAAGAAACCGTTCCAGACCGGAAGTAACTTTTCAGATTTTGATTAAAGATTACCAAGGTAAAACATTTTTTTAATATATTTTTACTTGCACGGATTAATTGTTCACCACAAGACTAGTAATATGCGCTAACAAAGTAAATAGGTTCAATTTTGATTTCACAGGGACTTTAACAGTTAATGATCGATGAATGAGCTTCAGGAAAATAATTTAAATGAAGAAAATGCTCTCTATAAATAAAATGCATTTCTCCACAAATACTTGCCTACACGAGCTGAGACCTGACTTGATTTGAGATTTGATTGTAGCCACCGCTCTTGTCCATATTGATAAATGCCAAGTTTTGTGTTGAAATGGCCATACGCCCAGTTTTCTGTTGTATACTTCATAAAGGAGGCCCAAGGAGAGTAAATGATGATGGAGTTAAATATTTTGAGTGCATTCTCATTTTGACTTGCATGTCTGTTGGTATCTGTTTAATCTGAAATGATCTCTGAAACAGATGCAGTCAAAGGCCCTGTTACAGCTCCTGGACCTGCTCCCAAAGGTATGCGACTTAAATTGCATAAATTAATCTTACAAGGTTTAATTATCAAACATATTAAAATCAGTTATTCAGGGATCACATTTTTTGTTATGTTTGTCTCTTTGTTGTTTTTGTTTTTTTCGTGCTATATTTTTTCCATCTATTTGGCTCAGTGCTATTTAGTAGGGTTGATATTAATTTTGGTCTTAATTCCTATATTTCTCATAAAAAAGTTGAATAGTTTTCCATGAAGGTTACACTGATGACTTTAGCTTCAACCCTTCAATGTGATATATGTACAGGGTGTCTTATGTCATGCTGATTGTACTGTCCATGTCATGTGATTTTTGTGACATTTATCGCCTCAGAAACAACTAGCACTGCACAAGCACTTCTTAAACGAAAGAGTAAAATTCACGTCAAGGAAGAGGAAAAATTGGAAATTCCAACCATAAAGAAAGTAACCAAAAGATCTAAAGAACATCAGGGAGATCATGAAGTTATATCACTTAAGAAAGTCAACAAGATTCAGCACGAAGAACTACCAAAAGAAGCAGGACAACTTCTCCATAAAGTTGAGAAAGTCGAAATGGTTGGAGAGGAGATGGTGAATTCAAATGCTGTTAGTGAAGTCAAACTCACCAGCAGTCACAAAGTCACAACAGATACTTGGTCATATGAAACTGCCACAAAAACAGAGAAAATATCAAAGGGGGAGGAAAAGAAGATAGAACAGTACAAGAATGTGTGGGAGCAGAAAGTGATTATTTCTGAAATAGGAGGAAGAGATGTAGTAAATACGGAGCCAAGTCTGAAAAAGGTAACCAAATCAATATCTATGGAGGAACAGGAAACTGTCAAATTAAAACCTGTTGAGAAGTCAGATAAAGCTGTTGTAGGTCCACAGAAAGATAGCAACATAGAGAAGAGTGAAGAGAGTATTGGTGTCCAGAAACATGAAAGACTCATGAAGGATGAACCTGTTTCAAAGAAGAAGATAGAAGTGACGGTTACAGATCAGACAGCTAAAGAATCCGTAATGCCAAAACCTTCTATGGCTAAAGATGAAATCTCCAAAGAACATGAGAAATTTCCAAAGAAATCAAACAGAATTCTACCACAGGAAGAGGAGCCAGAAACTGTGACACTGAAAACTTTTCCCAAAAAATTTCATGCTGATGTAACCCCTGAAAAGGTTCCTCAAGAACGAAAAGAGAAAAAGCCTGTAGATATTAAGTATCCAGAGAGGCCGGAAACGCATCATATCCTGAAGGAACCTCACATCCCGGTAAAAGAACCTGGAAAAAGTGAAAAAACATATGAAGAGCCAGAAAGGATAAAAAAGCCACCTCCCCATGAGCATCTCCCCATGATGAGTACTACTACTGCAGAAAAGACAACACTGGAAGGTCTCAAGGAAGAGCAGGCAATAACTAAAAACCTTGGAATTATTCCAAAGGATGAAGCAAAAAAAGAAGAGATTTCATTGAAACCCGTAAAAGGAAAAATAATTGCAGAGAAAATTACTTCACCAAAGGTAGATAAACCTAGTCCTCAAGTCACTTCACTGACAAAAAAGAGTCCAAAAGATGATGATAATAAGCCAGCAATTTCAAAAAAGATTGTTTGTTCACCAAAGGAAATGGAGGAGAAAAAACCTGAAGAGCTGAAAAAGACACCTTCACCAAAAGCAGAGATGCCAAAATCTAAACCCTCTGGATCCATTCCAATGGAAAGAAAGTCTAGTGCTAAATCAACCAAGAATATTTCACCAAAAGATTCACTTGAGTCTGTAATTCTGAAGAAAGTCTCAAAGACAGTTTCCCCCAAAGAAGAAAAGACTAATTTGAAAACAAGTGAAGACAAAGTGCCAGTGGTGAAGGAATTGTCTCCAAGCGTTCTGCATCTACAAAAGATTCCTACACAGCAAGAAGAGGTAGTTCATGAGGCGGTGGATGATGATGAAGAAGAAGAAACCTGGGGATGGGAACTTGCTCCTAGGGACAGTTATGGATCTGAAACCTTTGATGACGTTTTGGAGTTTGGGGCCGTTGAAACCCCAGGAATGGGTGACAAGAAAGGTGAGATGGTATCACCAAAAGCTTACCATCGGTATTTCATGGCTCCCTACAGTCGTTCCAAATAATATCCACTCAACCCAACCTTCATTTTAACCCTTTAACAAGTGTCTTCTTTTTTCAATTTTCAATTTTTCTTCAATTGTCTTTGATGTTTGATGTTTGTCCTTCCCTTAATTCGTTCGTTCTTTCGTTCTTAATTGATCAAATCCTCTTGATAAAATGTTGTGTGTCTGTTCTGTCTTAAAACTGTTCGTCACTATCATTTTCATTCCTTTGTCTTCATTTGTAACTTTTGTTGTGGGTGTCAACTGTCCTGGGCTGTGTTTTTAAACTTTGTTCAAATTTGTCAAACTGTGTTTTATTGTCTAATTAATCCTATCACATATATTTTATAAGGTATATATAATTTATCAACCAAACATTTCAGACCTCTGTGTTTTACTATTTCAAGCCTTGCTTAGTATAACAATATTTCAAACAGATGGAAAACCAAAGGAGGAGCCAGCTCCAGGCAGAGGCAGAGGACTAAGACGTACGTTCATAATATACTGTACATTCATAATATGCATTTATCATTTTACATTGCAAGTGTTTATTTTTGTTAATTTTGAAGTCATTTAAGTATAATTTGAAATTAAACTTGCCCATAATGATACAACTAACTGTTTAAAAAAAATTTTTTATATATTTTTATATATTTATATATATATATATATTTATTGTAGCAAGACAAACTCCTTCTCCTGGTGATGGTGGAAGGGGTAGAGGGAAACCTGGTGGTGGTGGTGACAAGCCTCCTGGAGATTCACCATTTGGTTTCCAGCTCAAAGCGGTACCCCTCAAATTTGTGAAGGAGCTCCAGGACATTGTGTTGCAGGAGGCTGAGTCAATTGGCTCCTCGGCTGTATTTGAGTGCCAGATCTCTCCATCTACTGCTATCACCACCTGGATGAAAGATGGAAGCAATCTAAGGGAGAGTCCAAAGCACAAATTCACATCTGATGGCAAAGACCGGAAACTGCAAATCATTGATGTACAGCTTTCAGATACTGGAGAGTACACATGTGTTGCAAAGCTGGGCAACAAAGAGAAGACCTCAACAGCTAAACTTGTAGTAGAAGGTATTTGTGACTGCTATCCCTCAAATCATTTCTATTCAATTAAAATGTAATGTCAATATTGGTGGTTAATATGTTAATATTTTGGAACTAATAATGTATGATTGTTAAAGTTGCATTTCTTCTTTCATCTCATATAGAATTACCTGTGAAATTCACAAAGAATCTTGAAGAAGAGACCTCCGTGCTTAAGGGGCAGCCAATGTATTTGACCTGTGAGTTGAGCAAGGACAAAGATGTGGTCTGGAAGAAGAATGGAAAAGAGATCAAGGAAATTCCGGGCAAAATTCAAATCAACGTTATTGGACTACAGCGTGCCATCACAATTCAGGGCACGAATGATGATGATGCTGGTCTTTACACATGCGAGTGTGAAAACATTAAAACTCAAACTAATGTCAAGATTATTGGTATGATTTTTTCTTACTTTAATGTCTTTGTTAAATTTAGAGCCGATGTGAATTAACCCATGTCTGTATTGAACAGAAATTGTAAGAGACTGGTTAGTGAAACCTTTGCGGGACCAGCATGTGAAACCCAAAGCCACTGCTACATTTAAGGGCGAGCTCTTCAAAGACACACCTAACTGGAAGTGGTACAAGGGTAATGATGAAATCCCAAATGAGCCTACTGATAAGACGGAGGTGAAGAAGGAGGGTAAAGAGATCACTCTTACGGTCAAAAATACCCAGCCTGATGACGTTGCTGAATATGCTGTGGAGGTTGAAGGCCACAGATACATAGCAAAACTAACACTTGGAGGTACAGCATGTAAAAACAAACAGAACAACAACGGAGGAAAAGTGTTGATTTCTGGTTATGTTTCCATCTTAAAATGTTGTATATAAACCTTTTAATCTCTATTCAGAACGTGAAGCTGAGATCTTGAAGCCTCTTGCAAGTGTGGAGGTGGTTGAGAAAACGGAGGCCAACTTTGACACTGAAATTTCAGAAGATGATGTGCCTGGAGAATGGAAACTTGGAGGTCAGGTTCTGACAAGATCACCGGTAAGATCTTATTCAAGAATGCTACAAAATGAATCATTCCCAATTCTGGGGAAACTACTTTGAAACTGTGGCTTGGCTTCCCAGGCTAAAAGCTATAAATTGCCAAGCTCCCCATTTTGAGATGTCGAAAAAAACCCAAACCACTTAAAGCTATTTATGGGGGTGATATCTTTTTAGTTAACTATCAGATGAATTAAGTCGTTTTATAATAAAGTCAATTAGGGTGACTATTCAGTTATATTACACAAAATACTAACTTTTTTTAAAGCACATTGTTCAGCAAATTTACTGATTCATAATTTTCTTCTATTTTAGACATGTGACATCAGATCTGAGGGAACCAAACGATTCCTTACTATCAAAAATGTTCAGCTTGATCAGGCTGGTGAAGTTACATACCAAGCTCTGAATGCTGTGACAAGTGCTATGCTCACAGTCAAAGGTAAGAGAACAATGGATGTTTTTCTACAGCATAAAAAAATGAACATGAACATTTACAAATGCAGATGAGTGACGATATGGACAATGTACATTCTTACCTACCAGAGTTGGAAATGGAATTCACAGTCCC